>OY992886.1:5011274-5023774 GCA_963921405.1 Cepaea hortensis | reverse complement strand
CATTGGAAAATGTATGACACACGGAAACCGAAAATTATGTGCCATTGGAAAATGTATGACACAAGGATACTGACAGCAATGAGCCATTGAAAAATGTATGACACAAGGATACTGACAACAATGTGTCATTGGAAAATGTATGACACAAGGATACTGACAGCAATGTGTCATTTGAAAATGTATGACACGAGGATATTGACAACAATGTGTCATTGAGAAATGTATGACACGAAGATACTGACAACAATGAGCCATTGGAAAATGTATGACACAAGGATACTGACAGCAATGAGCCATTGAAAAATGTATGACACAAGGATACTGACAACAATGTGCCATTGGAAAATGTATGACACAAGGATACTGACAGCAATGAGCCATTGGAAAATGTATGACACAAGGATACTGACAACAATGTGCCATTGGAAAATGTATGACACAAGGATACTGACAACAATGTGCCATTGGAAAATGTATGACACAAGGATACTGACAACAATGAGCCATTGGAAAATGTATGACACAAGGATACTGACAACAATGAGCCATTGGAAAATGTATGACACAAGGATACTGACAACAATGTGTCATTTGAAAATGTATGACACGAGGATATTGACAACAATGTGTCATTGAGAAATGTATGACACGAAGATACTGACAACAATGAGCCATTGGAAAATGTGCCATTGTGTGACACAAAGTGAACGGGCACAGAGTCGAGGATCTTTTCCGTCAGCGGTCATTAAAATGGCGTT
The DNA here is from genome assembly GCA_963921405.1 of Cepaea hortensis. NCBI lineage: Eukaryota > Metazoa > Mollusca > Gastropoda > Stylommatophora > Helicidae > Cepaea > Cepaea hortensis. Next base: position 5,023,016 of record OY992886.1, on the reverse strand, counting down.
CTGCAGAAAACCTGCAACATGATGATGATGTAGCAGTAGAGATTGATTTACACTCACAGCAGAGACTGGTGCAAAGACGCCAGCAGCATTGGTGCCTCTGTTCCAATTGATTAATGACAAGCTTCAAATGATTCTGAGGGAAAGTCGCTGGTAATGGATGGGCCACACGTTGAGAAAACCTGGCGACAATTCAACTAGAAATTCTCTTGTCTGGAACCCACAAGTCAAGCAAAATAATGGAAGATCTATAACACACGAAGAAGAGGAAATCAGGCAGAGATGAGTAATATTGGGAGGACATGGAGGAGGCTGCAGGATATAGCAAATTATGGGATGGCCTGGTGTGGTTTAATTAAGGGCCAATTTTCCAATGGAGAAGAACGAGCAGAAGAAGAACGCGAAATGGTTATGCGAATGCTTTGTCTGTACAACAGCGATAGATCTATGTTTATGCCGCGGCATGATCGAAATACCAGCAGGTGTGGTAATTATAGAAACAGAACAGAAGGTTAATGTCACACGGGGGTTACAACCTACCTGTTTTAAATAAAACGATGCCTTTGAGACAGACATATTCCGTGGGGTCAACTTGTAGGACCTTGAACTTTGCGATGGTCTCTTGAAGGGCGCGGATCTCACTGGTCATGGTCAGCATGGTCTCTGTGGCTGTCTGGTCACTGGTCATTCCTGGCGATGGTCAAAGACATTTATATCAAATTTTGTACATTTTAGTAATTCTTGCCATAACGGCTTTCCGTAGTGACATATTTCTTAATGGATAAACGTGTAGTTTGTGGGACGAGAAGAGACAATTGATGTTATAAACACGTGTAAACAAGTTATTTGCATGTCCGTTAGAGGACGCCTCTATCAACACTAGCATTTATTGACCGTGTGTGTTTTTCAGTGTAATTTTATGTTTTGTAACGTATCCAACAATTCTGAAATACCTACGTCTAAACAGTTGCCAGTGTTCATGTGTTCCTTGTAGAAATGTTGAAATCTTTTTCTATCTGTCCATGATATTAAAACCACATTTCCACTGCCATTAGATGTTTCTCAGCTCGTCTGCCAATCGAGCATGTTTCATATTATTATTTTTTATTGCACTTGCTCGCTTTGAACGCAAACGTATTCAATACACACTACTTCTAGTATTGCTGGGCTGAATTGTGCGTGTAGATTAGTTTTCCCTATTAACAGTGTCCCTCGCCATTAGGCGAACCCACTCCGACTACAGAGGTACTTGTAATTTACGTTCCCAAGTCAAGGACGATAGGTCACCATTTTAGTCCAACTGTCCGATGTAGGGGTTGAACCCCTGACCTCGGCATCAGCGCACCGGATGTTGAAGAACACACGTTGTTACCCATTTTGCCATGCCGACCTCTCACATCAATATAACAGTATGGTTTCTATATCGTACTTTAACATGTTTCTCAACGAAGAAAGATCAGATCGACGCATAATCAGACTGCATATTGTACCATTAATATTGTGACTCTTTTCTGGCTGTTGAAGATGGAGACGTAGCATTTATGGGAATGTCCCGAGCGCTGTGACGTCGGTTCTTGACTCAACCCAACTCAACTCAACCCAACCCAACTCAACCCAACCCAACTCAATTCAATCCAACTCAACTCAAACTGCCGAAAGCGTCACAAAAAGCACGAACTCCGTAGATTTAGCGACGACCCCCAGGAGTCTCCGAAAAAAATGCACACGTGAATCATAGGACGTTGCCCGGAATCGAACTCACAACCTTCGGAGCCCGAGTCAGACAGTTTGACCACTTCGACACGGAGACTCCCTAAAATTAAAAAAAAAACCTACATACCTATATACACATTACAAGACATAGCACTCTTATAAACACCATACTGGAGTGTAAGGCAACCAAGCAAGATGTAGACAACGATACAAGTGGGAAGCTAACATCAAGAGATGGACGAACAGCAATTTGACAGAATGTACAGCCTGGGCGAGAGATAGACAATGTTGGGGATCCATTGCAGCAACCTTCTTTGTGGAGACAGTAGCTATTGATTGACATGTACAAATACTCACTAACACAATCAGAAGCGACCTACCAGCTGCAGCTAACAACGATCCTGCTTCCAGCGGAATCTGGAACTGGGCTGCTCCAAGGACGAAGAGCTCCCGCCAGCTCTCCTCCAGCAGGAGCACCTGGTCCCTGAAGGGCAAGGCCACGAAAGCCGGAACCGTCTTCGTCCATTTGATGCTGATAAATAAAAGTCTGGCGGCTGCCTCGCAGATGGCGTCGGGGTTGTTGGGGTAGTTTGGCAGCATCTCTTGGGGGTACTGTACAATGACGATGACAATAATAACCATGAATATTGGAATAATGATGTTAATAATAATTATGGCAATAATAATAGTAGTAATAGCAGTAGTGTATGTCAGGTTTTAGTTAGATATGACTGAGCTACCGTTTGACAGTACCTGTCAAACTACCTACCTGCTTCTGTTAGTACCGAAGACCAAGAGAGACCCTGCTTAGAACCATCATCAGAGAAGGCTCATTCAACGGCCAAGTGAACATCCAGCACAACAGGTAGCAGCGAACCGCCGGACATGGAGAGCCATGACTTCTGCCCTATGCCCCGCCTTGGGCTCAAAAGGAAAGACTAACTAACTAACTAACTAACTAATAGTAGTAGTAGTAGTAGCAATATTAGCAGTAGTAATATGGTGGTAATGGTATTATTATTATTATTACTAGTAGTAGTAGTAGTAGTAGTAGTAGTAGTAGTAGTAGTAGTAGTAGTAGTAGTAGTAGTAGTAGTAGTAGTAGTAGTAGTAGTAGTAGTAGTAGTAATAGTAGTAGTAGTAGTAGCGGCAGTAGTGATGGAGTTGGTGGTGGTGGTGGTAGTAGTAGTAGTAGTAGTAGTAGTAGTAGTAGTAGTAGTAGTAGTAGTAGTAGTAATAGTTGTTGTAGTAGTAGTAATAGTAGGGTACTATTAGTATTCGTAGTAGTAGTATTCGTAGTAGTAGCAGCAGCAGCAGCAGCAGCAGCAGCAGCAGTAGTAGTAGTAGTAGTAGTAGTAGTAGTAGTAGTAGTAGTAGTAGTAGTAGTAGTAGTAGTAGTATTAGAAATAGTGCCTTCATGGCAACTGCTATGGCAAGCGGCATTAACTCCACAGCCATTACCAAAAAAAAAAAACCCCATCAGTCACCAGCGATACAATGTGCCTTGAGGATAATTCTCTTGTCCTCCAATTTCCTTGTTTCATAATTTGGTACACTAACCTTGGGTATGAAGTGCATGAGGACTCCTGACGGGGGCGTGGCTATCGTAGTGGGCGGTTCAACAGCTGTCACAGTGACACCATCTGTTAGCGAATCGTAACTCACGTACGAGGACGGGAAAAAAGGCGGTCTGAAACAGAAGCAACCAGGAACATCATTAACATCTTCATTACGGCAGCTGTAACCTCTATTGATTTCTTCATGTGCGGTCCTTCTCACTAACACCAGACATTGGGGAGTGTGGAAGATATGCAATAAATACACAGATGAGTGAGGTTTGGTTGTGTACTCTAGTAGCTTGAGTTATTCAAAAGAAGTGAGATAAGATTAGAAAGAAAGAGTCCGTGATTGGTTGGTTGGACAGTTGGTGAGTTGGTTGATTGGTTGGATGGATGGTTAATTGGTTTGTTGGTTAGGTGGTTGATTAGTTGGTTGGTTCATTCATTGGTTGAATGGTTTATTGATTGGTTGATTGGTTGGCTGGTTGGTTGGTTGGTTGGCTGGTTGGTCGATTGAGTATTTTGTTGCTTGGCTAGATGGTTGGTTGGTGGGTCAGATGATTGGTTGGTTGGTTGGTCAGTTGGTTGATTGTTGGTTAATTTATTTGTTGGTTGGATGGTCGATTAGTTGGGTGGTTGAATGGTTGGTTGATTGGTTGAATGGTTGGCTTGTTGCTTGATTGACTGGTTGAAAGATTGTTTTGTTGATTTGTCGGTTGGCTGGTTGATTGGTTGAAAAGTTTGATCGATTGTGAATTGTCTGAAGCCCCGGATGTTACCCTTGTATCTGCTGTACTGACCTTCAAGTAGCATGGCCCGAGATATGGCTGGGCTTTGGGGATAGTGAGACGCGCAGTATCACAAGTCCCCGGCACACCGTTCGGGGCGGGCTGTTTGGAAGCAGATTGCTTTATGTTGATTTCAATTGCATGAGGCGTGGCTGTTCAGAAAGCAGTGACATACTACTGAATCAATATTGCCGGTTATGTCGCAGATAGCCAATAATTGCTGGGGAGGATTGCAGCGTCCTGTATGCAGCTATTGTCATGGTAGGGCAGACCAGGCCCTAAGCCTTGGTCGGCAGATGGTCTAGGATGGAAGCTCAGACAGGTGGACAGTTAGAGCATTGCTTCACTGATCCAGCAGCTTCTGCAGCTTGTCTTGTTCCAGACGTATTGATGTTACCTTTCCTCTGGATTAACCTAGGCAGTCAGAGAGCGGGATCATGCTGCATGGGCAACACTTGGTCTCTAAGTTCAGCCCAGGCTTTGATGTAAGGAGACTTTCATCCCATCGCGGTACCGAACTACAATTTTTGCGTGGATCGTATTGCAATGCTCGTATTTCCCTCTCCAACCACAGAAGTCATTAAGGTGTGCAAGTTCAATACTGGAATGGCACATCTTCAGACAGGCATATCAAGATATAATCAAATCATATATTACTCTTCGCTGGCTGTTGCAGATGGGGACGGAGCACGTATGGGAATGTCCTGAGTGCTGTGATGTCGGTTCTTGACTCAACTCAACTCAACTCAACTCAACTTAACCCAACTCAACTCAACTCATAATTCGACATACAACAGCTCTCTGTTCTTGTCTCAGCCATGCCACGTGGTCAAGTCAACCATATATTTACTTCTCTGCCTTCACTTTGTTCTTTTGCCCTCAATACTGGCAGTTTTCACCAAGTTCACTAGTTTATTTTGTCTCATAACGTGCCAAAAAATATTTCCCTGTCTACGTCTAATTTCTCTAAACAGTTTACGGTTATCATTTGTTTCTTGCAGGACATGTTCATTAGTTTGTTTGTCTGTCCATGGCATTCTTTGCATGTTCCTCAGAAACAACATTTCTACTGTCATGATACATGGTTGTTTTTTTTTTGTTTTTTTTTTTTTTGGGGGGGGGGGATAATTTTTGTCAAAAAACTCCAGCATAATGTCCTCAGAAGAAGATGGTAAACATGAAAGATCTAGCATACAGCAGGATGTGTCAATACAACAACAAACTCCAGCTGAATGACTACAGAAGAAGATGGTAAACCAGAAAGGTCGATCCAGCAGCAAGCTATGTCAATACAACAACAAACACGTACAGGCTCAAACGAACGACAAATCGAGCGGACGAGTAATTAATTAATTAACATTAATTATTAAAAGAAATAAATACATGAACACATTATTCGAAAATGAATCGTATAATTATCAATGTAAAATAAATATATGAATGATTGCTGACATGATTGAATAAACGAATGTATCATCGATTGTGTGAATTAATACACGCGTTGTTGAATTATTCCAAAAATTATTTAAGAAATGATGGAGTGGACGAATATGAATGGCTTATCTAATATGCAAATTTAAAAAAAAAAAAATAATAAAGAAAAAAAAAAAACTACTAATGCATATTTACATGCATGAAAGAACGAATAAATAAACGCAGAATAGAGTGAACTACCGAATGAACCTAGAATCGAATACACGTATGTTAAGTGAATGAATAACTGACTGATTGACTGACTGACTGGCTGACTGGCTGACTGGCACCTTGCCGTCTTGATAGACGATAATTTGTAAAATGGAGTTATACCTCTCCATAACACAAAGCCTGAGCTGAACTTAGAGACCATGTGTTGACCATGTGTTGCCTATGCAGCATGATCCCTCTCTCTGTCTGCCTAGCTTAATCCAGAGACCATGTGTTGCCCATGCAGCATGATCCCTCTCTCTGTCTGCCTAACTTAATCCAGAGACCATGTGTTGCCCATGCAGCATGATCCCGCTCTCTGTCTGCCTAGCTTAATCCAGAGACCATGTGTTGCCCATGCAGCATGATCCCTCTCTCTGTCTGCCTAGCTTAATCCAGAGACCATGTGTTGCCCATGCAGCATGATCCCTCTCTCTGTCTGCCTAGCTTAATCCAGAGACCATGTGTTGCCCATGCAGCATGATCCCTCTCTCTGTCTGCCTAGCTTAATCCAGAGACCATGTGTTGCCCATGCAGCATGATCCCGCTCTCTGTCTGCCTAGCTTAATCCAGAGACCATGTGTTGCCCATGCAGCATGATCCCGCTCTCTGTCTGCCTAGCTTAATACAGAGGAAAGGTTACATAAAAACGTCTGGAACAAGACAAGCTGCAGAAGCTGCTGGATCAGTGAAGCAATGCTCTAACTGTCCGCTTGTCTGAGCTTCCATCCTAGACCATCTGCAGACCAAGGCTTAGGGCCTGGTCTGCCCTGCCATGACATTTAGTCTTTAGGTTGCATTTCCTTGCACTAGGGTAAAGCTTGTACCCTCCCAATTGCACCCCTTCGCCCGGAGCCGTTGGCACAATGTAGGGTGTCAGGTTTGGTGAACGCCGCCCAACGTTCGGCGCTAACAGAAAGCAGGTAGTACCGTCTTCTGCCATATGGTAGCTCAGTCATATCTGACTGAGACCTGATATAAAGTGAATGACTGATTGATTGAATAATTGGAATGAATGTAAATAAATGCATTGTTAAACATATAAGATATATGAGAAATACGGTGAACAATCTAAACCAGTGGTTCTCAACCTTCGTTGGCCCATGCAACCCTTCACCATGCAACCCTTCACCTTAGGGGGAGGGGGGTCAAATTCCCCACCAGTTGAGAACCACTGATCTAAGTAATGGAATATCTGATGACACTGTATATTCCCATATTCGATGAGTGATGGAATCAGAGCTACACATATTTGCATCACATATTTTTTCGGCGTTTGCTAGCTTTGAACTCAAGCGTAGTCCATACACATGCTATCACTTCTAGTGCACTGGCCCGATTTTTGCGTGTGGATTAGCTGTCCCTATTGCCAGTGTCCCTCGCCATCAGGCGAACCCACTCCGACTTCTGAGGTACTTGTAATTTACACCCCCAAGTCAAGGGGATGAGAAGTCAACATTTTAGTCCAACTGTCCGGTGTAGGGATCGAACCCACTATTTTGGCATCAGCGCACCGGATGTTTCAGAAGGAGGGCTTTTACTCATTTGGTCATGCTGACCTTGTCACTTGTTTAATTGTTGACATTATGCTAATTATGCTTTAATATCGTGACCCTAGTGTCACCTTTGTAGTCAACATACTGGTTAGTTTAGTTTAGTTTGGTTTAGTTTAGTTTAGTTTAGTTTAGTTTAGTTTAATCGACGGATTAACATCACGGCACACGGGTGTAACCCATACGTGCTCCGTTTTCCTCCTAACTCAAATCTGAATCTGGAGAAACTCAGCTCAGTGCACGAACTACGTAGCACCGGCGAGGATCCTGAAATATTTTGGGTAGATTTTCTTCTTCTGCGTTCATGCGGATTTTTTTTTTCGGATGTGACTGCGTTGTGCCTGTTTACAGCAGAGCTGCGTTCTTGAGCCGTCAGGCCGTCACATCCGACTTCTGCGGGCATTAGTTGACCGGGTTAACCTTTCCGGGGGGATAGATTTTTACTTCGAAATTTTGCCCGTCAGCGCCGTTAGGCTACTCTTCTTCGATTTCCAACTGCCAAGGGATTTTTTTACGTGCGCAACAATACACACGGTCGTCCGATCTCACTACCCAGAGACCAGGGGAAATTTTATTACTAGAAGTCCACGTGAAAAAATCCCGGTCTATACAGGGGCTTGAACCCGTGACCTCCAGCACTCGAGGCGGACACCATACCTCGAGACCACGCAGCCCCCTCAACAATATTGTGTTTTATGGTTTGCTGTGGTTTATTTTTGCTGTGTCTTCTTCTTCTTGTTTGCTGTTGAAGGCTAGACGCGGCAACGTCCTCTATTTTCTCCACATATATTTTGTAATATTGCTCTACATTTCGTGCTTTTATATTATTTACATGTCCACAGTTTTATCGCAATTCAAACCCATTTCATATTCACTGTACTTATTAATGTGTATCTGAATATGTTGATACATGCCTGAAACAAATAAACACTTTTCATCTTAAGAAGCGTATATGTGATAATTTGGCATCTTGACTAGTGTATACAAAGCTAAGCATGTCTCAGGTGTGTAGAATTACCTGAATGGCCCTGCAGCCAGGACTCCGCCATATTCCGAAGACTCCTTGAGGTACATGGCCACCTGGCGTCGGATTGTGGAGTTCCTGGGGCCTCGCTCGTGCTGGACGGCTGTAGGACAGACGACAGCAACATTTTTTTTTTTTTTTTTTTTTTTTTTTTTTTTTTTTTGCGTATCCTTTTACAGGACTTAGCTGTCAACAGCAGCATCTTTCAGCTGTCTGTTGATCTCTTGGCAAGATTACGCTCAGTAGTTTGCCATTGCTTTCTGAGCGGCCGGCTCAGTATCCGCAAGTCACGAGCGGGGGTCGAACCACCTCAGTTCTCGCTCCGCTGCGAGACTCTGCGTGATAAACGGGATTACAGAGAGAAAGTGTTATAACCCCACAGCCAGAGAGACCGGCGACAGCAACATAACATGGTTAAATACTCGGACAAGATGCGTCTGTTATTTGATCCAGGTGGATCAGAGTGAGGCTGGTATATAGAGTTCCCCCCCCCCCCCAATCGGGTATTCTGTATTCACGGGGTCTTTGTTGCACAGTTACTTTTCCCTCTCCAAGCACAGAAAGACGCGGAGTGTTCAAGACTCACATCAGCGGAGAAGCGTGTTAGGATGTAGCCGGGTCATGATTCCACCCAGCACATACTGGCTGGCTGGGGTCAGGTCTTTTTTTTTTTTTTGCATGTCCTTTACAGGACATCGCTGTCAACACCAGCATCTTTCAGTCAGGTCTAGGGTGGCGATATATCCTCCACTGGCGTTAGACATTTCACTGATTCGCCGATATTGGATGCTTAATCGTCTTATGCGACTTTCCGTATATGTCATGAGCTTATATATAGTAGTTTTTCTTATGCAACCCCCTTTAATTTGATATATAAAACAACATGTTTGCTGCCATATTAACAACTTTTAAGTCTTAATATATGACACACCCCTATTTACCATTTTTCGCCATCCATTTTTGTTTGATCCAAACCTACTTTTTGTGTGGCACTGACTCTGTTTAACATAGACGCCTCAGACAATTGCTTGCACAGAGTATTGCCTGGCACATTTCTCTCCATCTCGTCAGGTGCCTACTGCATAGTTAGGTATCATATGAAGTGAATAAATGAATCACATTTGTGATGAAGTAAACACACATAGTCACTCTCATCAGTGTTGACTTCTCGTTCATAAAGCAATGGCAAACTACTGAACTGCCTAGAACATCAACCTGATGTTGGGGTTGATTACAACGTCCTACAAAGAACGTTGCCACATTTTAACTTCTAAAAGCCACTGATACTGTTTGAATTTGGGGTATTTGTTATCCCAGAGGTCACTGCAGTAACTATGAAATCTTTTTAAAATAAATATGAATAGAGAGCATTTGTTGGATTGTTCCCCCGCGGGACACGCTGGTGTGGAGGGAAACGAGCAGGTGGACAGATTGGCTGGGTCTGCATGTGGGGTATTTGTGCATGATGAGACAGACGGGGTCGGAACCCTTTGGGATCGTGTGCATAGTGCGAAAGAACAGATAGATCTTCACAACCTCGGTGAGAATGGGCTTAGAATGAGTGACCATAGGATCTGGCCGATACTCGGGACTTTGAGGAAAGGTTATTGGGGCACATTATCAGGCTGCTACTGGTACCATTAGTATTGAGCCTCTTCGCTGGCTGTTGAAGATGAGGACGGAGCACGTATGGGAATGTCCCGAGTGCTATGATCCAACTCATTTTTAAAATCATCCTGTCTGTGACTTCTATGCTTAAATTCATCAAGGAAATGCATGGTTGTATGTAATTCTTTGCCACGTAATTAGTTAACTGTAGGTATTTCATTGTCATGTAATTAGGTAACTGTAGGTATTTCCTGACTCTCCATGCTTGGCGGTTCGCTGCTACCTGTTGTAGATCTTGGATATTTACTTGGCCATTGAATGAGCCTTCTCTAATGATGGTTCTACGCAGGGTCTCTCTTGGTCTTCCCCGTTTTCTTTTCCCTACTGGTGACCATATGAGGGCTTGGTAGGGGAGTCTTGTCTTGTCCATTCTGAGTACGTGGCCGATGTAGTTCCAACGGCGTCTTCTTATGAAATTGGATACTGTATCTTGCTTAGTCTCTTGTCTTATTTGCATTTTGGTTCTGAAGTCTGTCCAGTTGATGTTTAGAAGTCTTCTAAGACAACGTAATTAGGTAACTGTAGGTATTTCATGGTCAGGTAATTAGGTAACTGTAGGTATTCCATTATTAGGTAATTAGGTAACTGTAGGTATTTCATTGTCAGGTATTCAGTTAACTGTAGGTATTTCATTGTCAGATAATTAGGTAACTGTAGGTATTTCATTATCAGATAATTAGGTAACTTTGTGTATTTCATTGTCGGCTAATTAGGTAACTGTAGGTATTTCATTGTCAACATACTCCATCTAAGTGCTCTGAAGGGGAACTGAAGCAGTCCACAAGGCAATGGCCTAGCATGTTACCAGTAGACCCCTCAACCATCTCGTTAAATGTGCGAGCAAAAACCAAGAGCTGTGCATCCTCTCAACTCTTTGTGACAGCTTAAGAAGGACATCATGAAGTGTTAAAAGATGAACTTCCGATGAAACCGAATGCCAGTGCTAACATTTGGAGTGAGAAAAAGTAACAGAAGCAGGCGGAAAGAGAACGAAAAGGTATCAATGTGTGAGATATCAACGTTTGTCCCGATTTAGCAATTATCGCGGCCAAAACCAGAACCATTTCTCAAATTTCCCATATGGCCTGTCGATCACTTCATTCTGGGCGTCAAAGGGAGAAAATCCACGTCTTAATGTGTAACTGATCACTGCAGGCTCCACCAAAACGTGCTCAAGGCGGGAAAAATGAGAGTCAGCAAACGGCGACGGGTTATTTCCGTTGAGGAGAAGCACAATGCCTCTCCGTAATTGGCTAATATGTTCTGGTGACCAGTTCTGATCCCCCAAGTACTCGGGTTACTTCTCTGGAATTGTTATTTTGTATCAAAAATGAGCAGTCTTTTGGCAGATCTTCTGCCACCGGCCTTGGGAGCGGGAAAACGTTGTCAGTTCATTTGCCGGGTCTCATTCAAGTTCCGTGTATCCAATACGGGTCAGTTGACAGAGTTCCGCTTGTCATTTTCCTAAGACACGGGCTGCCAGAGTGACAATTCTGACACCTCTATAAAAGTACTTGATCTTCGCGTGATCCTTTCTGGGCTTAATTTAAGCACCGAACTGAGATGATAGAGATCGACAGCAAAATGGGTATACACAAACTATGATAATCATGTCCAATGGATGCGAGAAAGGGACTGATTTTGGTCAAAGATCACTTTAAAAGCACACGAGTATCTCTCTTCATAGATAACAAGGGAGACTCTTGGCTAAGTACACGAACTGTGCAGCGCTGGCGAGGATCTAGATGTCTGTATAC
>OY992886.1:4993774-5006274 GCA_963921405.1 Cepaea hortensis | reverse complement strand
ATCTAGACGGAAGTTAAACATGGAATCTAGACAGAAGTTAAACATGGAATCTAGCAGGAAGTTAAACATGGCATCTATAAGGAAGTTTACCATGGAATCTAGACGGAAGTTAAACATGGAATCTAGACGGAAGTTAAACATGGAATGTAGACAGAAGGTAAACATGGAATCTAGACAAACGATAAACGTGGAATCTAGACAGAAGTTAAACATTAAATCAAGACGGAAGTTAAACATGGAATCTAGACGGAAGTTAAACATGGCATCTATAAGGAAGTTTACCATGAAATCAAGACGGAAGTTAAACATGGAATCTAGACGGAAGTTAAACATGGAATCTAGACGGAAGTTAAAGATGGAATCAAGACGGAAGTTAAACATGGCATCTAGGAGGACGTTAAACATGGAATCTAGACAGAAGTTAAACATGGCATCTATAAGGAAGTTTACCATGGCGTCTATAAGGAAGTTAAACATGGAATCTAGCAGGAAGTTTACCATGGCATCTATAAGGAAGTTAAACATGGAATCTAGACGGAAGTTAAACATGGAATGTAGACATAAGTTAAACATGGAATCTAGACAGAAGTTAAACATGGCATCTATAATGAAGTTAAACATGGAATCTAGACAGAAGTTAAACATGGAATCTAGCAGGAAGTTTACCATCAAATCAAGACGGAAGTTAAACATGGAATGTAGAAGGACGTTAAACATGGCATCTAGACGGAAGTTAAACATGGAATCTAGACGGAAGTTAAACATGGAATCTAGACGGAAGTTAAACATGGAATGTAGAAGGACGTTAAACATGGCATCTAGACGGAAGTTAAACATGGAATGTAGAAGGACGTTAAACGTGGAATCTAGACAGAAGTTAAACATGGAATGTAGACAGAAGGTAAACATGGAATGTAGAAGGACGTTAAACATGGAATCTAGACAGAAGTTAAACATGGAATCTAGCAGGAAGTTTACCATAAAATCAAGACGGAAGTTAAACATGGAATCTAGACGGAAGTTAAACATGGAATGTAGACATAAGTTAAACATGGCATCTAGAAGGACGTTAACCATGGAATCTAGACAGAAGTTAAACATTAAATCAAGACGGAAGTTAAACATGGAATCTAGACAGAAGTTAAACATTAAATCAAGACGGAAGTTAAACATGGAATCTAGACAGAAGTTAAACATGGAATCTAGCAGGAAGTTTACCATGGCATCTATAAGGAAGTTAAACACGGAATCTAAACAGAAGTTAAACATGGAATCTAGCAGGAAGTTTACCATGGCATCTATAAGGAAGTTAAACATGGAATCTAGCAGGAAGTTTACCATGGCATCTATAAGGAAGTTAAACATGGAATCTAGACGGAAGTTAAACATGGAATGTAGACATAAGTTAAACATGGAATCTAGACAGAAGTTAAACATGGCATCTATAAGGAAGTTAAACATGGAATCTAGACAGAAGTTAAACATGGAATCTAGCAGGAAGTTTACCATGAAAGCAAGACGGAAGTTAAACATGGAATGTAGAAGGACGTTAAACATGGCATCTAGACGGAAGTTAAACATGGAATCTAGACGGAAGTTAAACATGGAATCTAGACGGAAGTTAAACATGGAATGTAGAAGGACGTTAAACATGGCATCTAGACGGAAGTTAAACATGGAATCTAGACAGAAGTTAAACATGGCATCTAGAAGGACGTTAAACATGGAATCTAGACAGAAGTTAAACATGGAATCTAGCAGGAAGTTTACCATGAAATCAAGACGGAAGTTAAACATGGAATGTAGAAGGACGTTAAACATGGCATCTAGACGGAAGTTAAACATGGAATGTAGACATAAGTTAAACATGGAATCTAGACAGAACTTAAAAATGGAATCTAGATGGAAGTTAAACATGGAATGTAGACAGAAGGTAAACATGGAATCTAGACGGAAATTAAACATGGCATCTAGAAGGAAGTTAAACATGGAATCTAGACGGAAGTTAAACATGGAATGTTGACAAAAGTTAAGCAAGGAATATAGACAGAATCTAAACATGGAATCTAGACAGAGGTTAAATATGGGATCTAGACATAAAATAAACAATCTACAACTTAAAAAAAAAAAATGTTCCGTAGCAGGGAATCTGCTGTGGGTATTTGAAGGCCGTAGTGCTTGGTAAAATAAGGGATCAGTCTTTCGCTCCCGTAGCAAACGGCGAGAGTTGGGAACAAACCCTCGCTACGGTTTGGTGAATCACAATAAACAGCTGAAGTAAACAAGTGCTAATTTTCATGAAATCGAGAAATTCGTGATTTTGTTTTTGAGAAATTAACAAAGACAATTATGGCCCGTATGGCTTTCTGAGAAACTAACATTGATTGCCTGGAAGAGGAAAATACAACCAGAATATTATGTACAACTATAAGACAGAAATAAATCGCATCGTTTGGTCATGTAATGAGAAGAGAGGAATACGAGAACATCGTGACAACTGGAAAGATCAGTGGGGAAAGAGGCAGAGGCAGACCAAGAGAAATGATGCTGGATGGACTGAGACGGTGGCATGGAGGAATATCATGAGCAGTGTTGATCTAGAGCACCAAAGATCGAGATCATGAGACATGAACGCCTACGCCAGCAGGCTGGGCACGTGATGATGATGATGCATATCTGATAACATTTAGACATTTTGTAACAAGAGCAGAGAGTGAGGGGGGGGGGAGAGAGAGAGAGAAGGGGAAAGAGAAGAGATAGGGAGAATGAGAGAGAGAAGAGGGAGGGAGAAGGGAAGAGAGAGAGAAAAGAACGAACGAACGAACGTACGAACAAACTTTATTTTCAAAGGGTTAAGAATTGGGCACGCAGGCCCGTCTAACATTCTGCCTTTCTATCACTCTCTTTCATACATTATTTCATTCACACATCATTCAATGCTAACAAAGAACAGCAACAATATAAAAGATATGCATTATAAAGGCATGGGCAAAATGCAAACATCAAAACTACACGACACATTAATATTAGATAATGGTCTGACACTTGTTATTAGCCATGTGGAATATACTGGCCTACAAAAAGGGGATTGGCTGTTATACTAGGGTTTTGTTATTATTATTATTATCTCAATTATTAAGGGGGATAGTGTTCGAATAATTTGCGATTATATGAATAGGGATTGGTGATGTCTTTGATTTCTTGTGGAAGATTGTTCCACAGCTGAGCTGCAGAGTATGTAAAGCTTGTTTTGTATAAGTCAATCCTAGGCTTCGGAATGTGTAGTATATTTAAACGTTTACTGTGTCTAGCATTATATTTAAACAATGGCCAAAGGTAATTTGGGACATTCCGATGCAGGAATTTGTGAATTAGTTTAGCTTTATTGAAAAGCAGGCGTTTGCGGAATGGTAGTAACTGAAGGCGTTTATACAGGCTAGGATTGTCAGATAAATGTTTGCTATAAATTAGACCCATGGCCCGTTTCTGGAGTGAGTAAAGTCGCTTGGTGTTTGAATTAGAACAGCCGTCCCAGATTGTAGAGCAGTAGTCAAAGTGTGTCTGTATATGAGAAGTATAGAATAGTTTCCTTGTGTCCTCATCAGGGAAGTTTTTAATCTTGGCGAGTTGGTAGACTTTTTTCGCTGTTTGTTTAATGAGCGCTTGAACATGGGAATTAAAGGTTAGGTTTCTATCAATGATTAGGCCTAATGTTTTGTGCTCAATTACACTTTCTACTGGCATGTTATCGATGTGAAGTTGAAGTGATGTGTGTGAGCTTAGAGGTTGAAGTCTTTGTCTGGTTGTTAATAACATTGCTTTTGTTTTAGTGATGTTAATTTGCATACGATTTGAATAGCTCCACTTAACTACATTATTTAATTCTTGTTATAAAGACGACTCCAGTAAAATACAGTCTTCAGCGTTTGTGTACACCGTACAGTCGTCTGCAAATAGATCGCAGGACGACGAAAGATGTAAAGGTAGATCGTTAATATATATGGCAAATAATAGAGGGCCAAGAATAGAGCCTTGCGGTACTCCAATATTGAAGGTAGTGGTTTGAGACAGAGATTTATTATGTGATACTACTTGCTTTCTGTTTGATAGAAAAGATGATATTAGAGTGACTACATTAAGGCCAATTTTCATTGTCTCGAGTTTTTTAATTAAAATAACATGATCTATCATATCAAATGCTTTCTTGAAATCAATAAACACAGTTCCACATAGACTGTTGTTGTTTATATTCTGGTGCCAATTTTCTATCATGTTTGTTAGGGCCGTATGGCAAGAATATTTTGGTCGAAATCCTGATTGGCTGTCAACAATAAGCTTGTTGCGAACTAAATACTGTAATGTTACTTTATGGATGTGTTTTTCTAGTGGCTTAGATAGTGATGATAGTAAGGAAATGGGTCTGTAATTGTCTGTAAAATAAAAAAAAAAGATAGAGAGAGAGAGAGGGAGAAGAGAGAGAGGGAGAGAGGGAAGAGAGAAAGAGGGGGAAAGAGAGGGATAGAAAGAGAAAAGAGAAAGAGAGAGCGAGGGAGAAAGAGAGGGAGAGAGAGAAAGAGAGAGAGAGAGAGAGAGAGAGAGAGAGAGAGAGAGAGAGAGAGAGAGAGAGAGAGAGAGAGAGAGAGAGAGAGAGGAAAGGAAAGGGAAGGAAAGGGAAGCGAAGGGAAGGAAAAAATGTGTTAAACTTGATGTTACCCACAGTTATTTGGTTATGAATATTGTAATTGGTGATGATTTGTAAAGACTCGTTTTCAGTACGCACGAGTATCCCTAAACATGCAAGGGGAATCTCAGTACAGTGCACGAAATCGACAGCATCCACCACGATACAGATGTCGGGATAACGGAACCACTTAACAGCTGAACAATGCTTAAAGTTTATATTTTATATGTAGATTATGTAGACCGGGGAAGGCTAACTCGGTCAACAAACAAGTCGGATGTGTCGGCCTAAGGGCGCAAATAAACTTGGCACAATGCAAAAACGTCCGATTGAGAGTGGAATGTTCTTCGAAGCACACGGGAAGGTTAATCCGGTCAACAAACGCTCGCAGAAGTCGGATGTGTCTGCCTAAGGGCGCAAATAAGCTAGGCACAACCGAATTACATCTGAAAAGACAGACGAAGAGTATGTTGTGCGACTGTGTGTGTGTATGTTTGTATGTATACGTAGTAAAATAATTAAAGAGCCATTTCACACACACACACACACACACACACACACACACACACACACACACACACACATACACACACACACAAACACATTCACATCCACGCTTCAGTGTACGACATTTGAAAGGCCCACATCGGCAAAGATATTATGCATTCTTCCCCCCCCCCTCCCCCCCCCCCCCACACACACACACACACTTCAATGTACGATATATGAAAGGCCTAAATCGCTACAAATAGTATACATTCCTACGCACGCGCACACACACACACACACACACACACACACACACACACATACACACACTCACACACACACTTCAATATACGATGTGTGAAAGGCCTAAATCGTTATAAATAGTATACATTCCTACTCACGCACACACACACACACACACACATACACACACACATTCATAATCCATGCTTCAGTGTACGACATTTGAAAGGTCCACATCGGCAAAGATATTATGCATTCTCCCCCCCCCCCCCCACACACACACACACACACACACACTTCAATATACGATATGTGAAAGGCCTAAATCGCTACAAATAGTATACATTCCCACTCACACACACACACACACACACCACACACCACACACACTCACACACACACACACACACTTCAATGTACCATATGTGAAAGACCTAAATCGCTACAAATAGTATACATTCCTACGCGCGCGCGCGCACACACACACACACACAACCACACACACTTTCAATGTACGATATGTGAAAGGCCCACATCGCTACAGATATACATTCCTAAGCATGTGTTTGATATCTGCGATCGTAACTTCCCCACACCATGATTGGCGGAATTCTTGCAACAACTCATCCCCTCGCTTGCCCTCACCCTCAGACAGCTCAAGGCATAGCTAAATATTGTTTTAAGCGAGCTGCAAAATTGTGGAGAGCCCCTTTGATCTCCAGCGGTTCGACCTGGGAAAGAGATATATTAGGACACACGGGAAAAACTTTCTAATCGGGCGGACTTCCCACCTAGCAAACAGCGGATTAGACGCTCCGGACTAGATATCGGAGGAGCCAGTGATTCCCAACGCATCTTGATCCAGTGCTTGGGGTCGCCAGATATTACATGTTTTATTTCGCTACAAACAAGCTCCTCTGCTTGGGTGGCCTTTGACAAGATCGTTAAATACTTGAATGACCTAGAAACAACTAGGTCTGAAGCATTGTTATCAACACTATCAAGTGGCTTGTTTTGGAGACCTTGACGATGTGTGGTCAGTCAGAAAAAGAAAAAAAAAAAGCCAGAAAGAAATAGACTGGATTGCTGATGCCACTTTAGGATAATACAGAAATAGATAGTTGCTTATCCTTTGAATGTAAATGTTAGAGACGGATTCTAAGAATATCGTGGATACAGAAATGAACAAATGCATCAATACGACAAGAACTGAATATTGAAGAAGGTTGGCTACTAAAGACGATAAAGCAAAGAAGATTAAAATATTTTGGTCACTTGAAAAGTTATGAAAGTTCTAAGAACATCTTGGATACAGAAGTGAACAAATGCATCAATACGATAAGAACTGAATATTGAAGAAGGTTGGCTACTAAACACGATATAACAAAAATGATTAAAATATGTTAGTCACTTGAAAAGTTATGAAAGTTTGGAGTGAACAATCATGGAGGGGTATATGCCCGGGAAGAGAAGGAGAGGAAGACCAAAAAGAAGATCGTTCGGTCTTCTTCCCAATCGCCCGCAGCGGTATGCGGGATTACGAACTGAGTTCATAAGTACTCCGTCACAGCGGTTGTAAACATTGAGAAACACTGTTTATAGTAAACATTGAGAAACACTGTTTATAGCATAGCTGGAAACTCCTACTTCTGGAACTCACAGGGCAAAAGAAACACAGGGAGATCTAAAACACTGACTATAAAGTCTAACATCGGTTTTCGTCGACAATACGTCCGAAAACCATCGGCGAAATCCGAAACCTACGTAACCCGAGGCAATTATGTCCATATGAATCAATGTAAGTCCAATTAATTCGTTCTAGACACTCCAAAATACATACCAAAAAACACATTTCATAGGGAATAAACATAGTGTTTAATAATATTTGTCGGCCCGAGGCTTGTCCGAACTTGCACCTTCGCCGTGCCTAGTAACACTGTGTATACCAATGCGCCTGTTGAAGTTTTAAAACCATCCTCTGCTGGTCTTTAAATCACTAAGTATACTAGCACTACTCCCAGACATTTTCTTAATGAGATCGGCATACAAAAGTCTGACCTTTTCACATGTGATTGCCTCCAAAACAGAATCACCATCTAACTGTTTTTGATTTATCCAAATTAATATTGACTATTCGACATCTTCATATGTTTGCGATCTCTATTTCGTTAGCACATTCACGTATTTCACTACATTAGCCTAATTTATTACTGTCTTTTTCACTACCATGGAACTTATCGTGGATGGCGAATTCCCGTACATGTGGCCGATTTCAACAATCTTAAAGCTGCTCTCGTATTTTATTATTAGCACGTGATGCTCACACAACGAAAATCAACGCCAAACTGAGCAGAAAAAC
Source organism: Cepaea hortensis (assembly GCA_963921405.1). NCBI lineage: Eukaryota > Metazoa > Mollusca > Gastropoda > Stylommatophora > Helicidae > Cepaea > Cepaea hortensis. Next base: position 4,998,502 of record OY992886.1, on the reverse strand, counting down.
GTGTGGGTCCCTTTGTTTTCGCAAAATTAGTAGCGAGGTCACCTGTGCACGACAACGAAATCCGAGGCGATCGACGAAAACCGAGACAAATGTTTCCCGAAAAAAAATGCGCAAAACTGAAACCGACGAAAACCGAAGGCAATGAAAACCGAGGCTTGACTGTAATTAGGAACACGGGGAGGACAAGGGAGGAGCTACAGAAAATAGCAAAGCGCTGGAGGGACTAGCGAGTTGGTTGAGGTTCCAGGCTTCGCTGGGGGTAAAAAGACCGAACAGAGTGAAGAGATAGATCCTCCACTGGCGGGCTTGATCCGTAGAATTACCGTGTTTTCGTATCCAGGTACGATCAAAAGAAATGCCAATTCTCACTCGGCGGTAACCCAAATCTGACTTAGTCACATTCGCCTACTCCACAGATTACATTTCTCCCGCCAGTTTGTTGATTTTACTGTCTCACCGTGTAAAACTTCACTTTTGTTTTGTCACCCCCCGCTGTGTGTCTAGATCTAAGAGCATTTGTGATTCATTTCAGTTACTTTAACATGAAAATCGTTTTTCATAAACTATAGATAGTCTCGGAGCTGGTTGGAGAGAAAACGGTTTATCCAAACAACGAAGAATTTGTCCGTGCAGATTTATAAATCTGAGATGTAAGGATTTCTCACAGAACTTACGCTAATCTTTGAAATGTTCATATTTATTGTGTAACTAGGATTTTGAAAAGCCGATAAAAGAGAAGTAAGGCTACTTTGAAGATGTGTTTGTTTATGTATGGTTGTGACAGTTGGTGGTGGAGAGTTTGAGAAATGGCAAGAAAGTTTCAGGATTTCGACCTAGGGAAGATGTCAATTACAGCTCACGCTTGTAGAGGACGTGAAAACAAACAAGTTTAAATGTGAGAAGATCAACTTCATTGCACCGGGTTTTATCCATATAAATCGGTCTCTTGCCACAGGACGGCCTGCCGAAAGCTTCACACAAAGCACGAACTCTGTAGCTCCAGCGACGACCCCCAGGAGGCTCCAAAAATTATACCCGTGAACCGAACGACAGACTTCGGAATCGAATCCTCAACTTTTGGAACGCAAGTCGGCGGGTAAACCACTTGGCCATGGATACCTACGGAATGACACACACGCATGACAAGTGAAGCTCTGAGGAATGACTATCCTCCGGAACGGGTGGGTGATTCTGGTATAATCTTCTTCCTCTTCTTCCTACGTGGCACGTTATGGGAAGAAATAAACTGAAGAAATTGGCGAGAATAGGGGAAAAGAACAAGAGGAAGGCAGAGAAGTGCATATCTAGATGGCCTGGCCAAGTGGCATGGTCGAGACACGAACACGGGCCTGATTCACGACTCTGGTGATCGTGTGAGATAGCGAAACATGACCGCCCACGCTTATCGGCATGGCGCATGATGAAGATGATGACACTCCTTTGACCAAGGTCAATGAAAGCTTGATCGAGTCAGTATGTCCTTCTTATATCCTGTATCCCTATGGAAGCAAAGACCGCCAACGAACTCCCCGAGGCCGCTCTGTCTGTTATTATCTCTGACGAACTCGGTATGCGGGATTACGAATAGCGTCCGTGATTCCTTCGCCACACAGCCAGCTTAAATGCCTCGCATCGTGATATTGTTGAAAGAAGTCGACATGCTTCATGAAGATGTCGGTTACTGGAGGGTGTTGGAGTACCATTACAGACATTTAAACTTACTGCGATAGACCTGATGGATAAATCAGTGGGACAAAAGTCAATGGCAGACGGACAGAACTGATAATGGGGGGGGGGGGGGGGTAGAGACGGCGGTATGGAGGAATATCATCACCAGAGTTGATCAAGAACACCAACGACCGAACGAACAAACGAACGAACTTTATTTTCAAAGGGTCACAAATTTGGCACGTAGGTCTGTCTTAAGTTCGACCCTTCCAATCATTTTTCCTTTGTACATCAATTATCTATTTTGCGCGTGTTGCATTCACTTAGAGAAAACATTGTCAAATGAATGTTGTGAGCATAAAAATTGCATATTACTGACAGGCAATCAGGCAGATAGACAAATACACACACCAAACACTCACACACACAATACTCGCACAAACATACATACACACATTCATACACACATTCACACACACATACATCACTCACGATTATACACACACACACTCAATAACACACTAACATTCACTCCCTCACTCACACATTCACCATTCATATTACTATGTTATGAAACAGACAGGCTGAGATCTGTGGAGAGACATGAACTCCTACGCCAGTTGGCAGGGCACTTGATGCTGATGATATTATACCGCCACTTTCTCAAACGGTCCGGTGTGGACTCCCACACGATTTGGGAATCAGGTCTCCGAGAAAAAGCCAACACCTGTAAAATTATACCTGTCTACACACTAACTACCTGTCCGCTCTACAACTCTTCAAACCTGACCTTCGCTGCCATTGCCGACATTGGCCATTCACAAACAAGAATACATCCTGATTTGACTACCTATTTCTGTCCACTTCGATTGTCTCCCCCTATTCCCCCTGTGTTTCACGTCCTGTGCTGCATTCTTCACCCGTGAAAGACCCCTGACTCCAAATTTCCACCCAAGCGATTTCGAATTATGTTCACAATCACTTCATTCATCACTTGTCCCCGTTCCTTCGGGTGCTACCTTCACTGAGGTGGACAGAAACTGGTATGACACCGGTCATTTGGCGATCCGGAAATCCCCGTAGAAGGGGGAGATAATTAAATCTGTGATTATAAGTCAACATGCTCTCGGGTGGTTCCTGTACTCCATTTGTCCTCGGTCACAGGCGAGTCTGATTATTTGTGTCCTTATGAAATGTGTCTATATGTGACTTGGGGATAATGTTTGTGGGGAGATTTTGGGGGTCGGACATGACGTCGAACGTTGATTGGTTGTTTTGTTGATTTGGTGGTTGCTTGGTTGGTTGGTTAATCGATTATTTGATTGGTTGGTTCGCTGGCTGGTTGGATGACAAATTGGATTGTTGCTTGGTTAGTTGGCTGGTTGGGTGGGTGGTTGTTGGTTGGGTGGGTGGCTGCTAAGATGCGTGGTTAGTTGGGTGGTTAGTTGATTGGGTGGTTGGTTTATTGGTTGGTTGATTTGTTGGATGGTTGAGTAATTGGGTGGTTAGTTGGATGGTTGGTTGGTTGAGTTGTTTGGTGCTTTGTTGGTTGGATGGTTGGGTAGTTGGGTGGTTGGTGGGATGATTGGTTGATTGATTAATTTGGTTGGTGGTTGATTGATTGGTTGAGTGGTTGGAAAAACCACTGGACGACTGAGTTGTAACCCTTAAGTCTGATGTTGTGTAGTTCAGCCCATCTGACCACTGATCAGGGAGTTCATCTGTCGGAGTCACGTTCGAATAAATAATGTTTTTTTTCTAATTCAGTAGCAGAGTTCCATTTCAACAACTCGCATAGGGAAAGATGTAAACGATTTTAACGACGCAAATGTTGGTTGCATGCACACACAATAGGCTTGACTGACTTGCGGAGAAAGTTATACATAGAATGGATAGAAATTAAAAAAAACAAAAAAAACAACGAATGCAAATATAAATTACATAAACTGCACAGTGTAAATAAACAAGGTCCGCTGAATATCAACAACCAAAATGTAGAAGTACTACTTAACTACAATTAGACAGTTGAAAATTAAAATGAAAATTAAATTAAAATATTTACCTTAAAAAAGCCTGCGCACCTGGCGAAAGATAAAACATAATATATTAGAGTGGATTGTGATATGAACATTTTGATACCATCCAGCAATCTGTACTATCACATAGACATGTATGGGGCGTTGTGGTGGCGAGGTAGATAGACTCACCAACCGGTCTGATTGTCAGGAGTTCAAATCCGCAACTGGTCTCCCACGTCGCCCTAACTTAAAATAGGTACCAGGAGATAACTTGGGAAGGAAAGGCGGTCTGTGTGGTACTGATCACATGACCTACCCAGTGCCGAGTGGTGTGTACAAACATGGGTTTAGCACCATATGTCTGGTGTGGTTTAGGGCTTGAGAAATGGCCCCTTTCTTATTTTGTTTGTAGAAAGGTATGGACCCACCTTAACAGGTTACGGTTGACACCTGCTTTACCAATAGTCTCTTAGCTAATTATTAAGCCTAATCTCCCCCTCTCACTTTTGCCATATCTCCTGTCACTCACTACCTATTCCTCTGTCTCTTTCTGTCTATTTGTTTGTCTGTCTTTCTGTCTTTCTCTCTCTCTCTCTCTCTTGCCCTGTCTCTCCCTACCTACAGTTCTGTCTGTCTGTCTGTCTGCCTGCCTGCCTGCCTGCCTGTCTGTCTGTCTGTCTGTCTGTCTGTCTGTCTGTCTGCCTGTCTGTCTGCCTGTCTGTCTGTCTGTCTGTCTGTCTGTCTGTCTGTCTGTCTGTCTGTCTGTCTGTAGGGTGTATTTTTAATGACTGTGCAGTGGTCGAAAATATTGGCGATCCAAGTTTTGTATTTATCCTTTGTAAAATTCATGCAACATAACAGGTAAATAAAAAACTTGGACCGGCAATATTTTCAAACACTGCACAGTTATTAAAAATACACCCTGTATCTATCAATGTATATGTTCATTCATGTGTGTACAGACTCGATGAGTTAGGCCATAACACAACAATGCCAATCTACACATGTCTTAACTTAAACAGGCTGAGAAGCCACTTCATAC
>OY992886.1:4978774-4988774 GCA_963921405.1 Cepaea hortensis | reverse complement strand
TATTATTATTACGACTATTTTTATGAAAGTGACAAATTATGCTTACTATTGTCTAAGTGACATGCTATATTTATGTTAACGAGAGTGAAATATTGTGTTTATTATTAAGAAAGTGATCATTTATAATGCCTATTATTTATGAAAACGAATAAGTTTATTGTTATAAAAGTGACTACTTATGGTTCATGTTATGAAATTATTTTATTGTGTTTATGTTTAAGAAAGTGATTTTTATTGTGTTTATTGTTGTGATACTTGGTTAATTTGTTTATTGTTATGCTAGTGATTTATTATGTTTATTGTCATGAAAGTTACTTATTATTTGTTATCATGAAATTGGGTTATTATGTTTATTATCATGAATGTGACATTATTTGTTATCATGAAAGTGTACTATTATAATTATTGTTATGAAAGTGAAATTATGTTTATTGTCATGAAAGTGATTTATTATTGTTATTGTCATGAAAGTAACATTATGTTTATTGTCATGAAAGTGATATTATGTTTATTATCATGAAAATGATATTATGTTTTTTGTTATGAAAGTGATATTATGTTTATTGTTATGAAAGTGATATTATGTTTATTGTCATGACTGTAACTTAGTATTTGTTATCATAAAAGTGGGTTATTATGTTTATTGTCATGAAAGTGACTTATTATTTGTTATCATAAAAGTAGGTTATTATGTTTATTGTTATAAAAGTGACATTTTGTTTATTGTTATGAAAGTGATAGTAAGTATGTTGTTATGAAAGTGACTTATTATGTGTATTGTTATGCAAGTGACGAATTATGTGTAAACCGCAGAAACAGCAAATAACTATACAAACAAATGATAACACCATCCCGCATGTGCGATTCAACACATAAGCAAATATGTCCGCACAATACGAGTTAACACATAAGCAAATATGTCCGCACAATACGAGTTAACACATAAGCCAATATGTCCGCACAATACGAGTTAACATTAACAACCACACTGTTTAAGCTCGACCTGGCTCTGTTGTCTTCGCCTCACCTGAGAGAATACAGAACCCTTCAAACCGCTTGGTCTACCTGGAGTAAGAATGGACGTGGTTCTCTAACCCCAGAAAGCACACATTTACTCAACATCTTTAACGCACCCGTGTCATGTTTTCATTTGGTGGTGTTTATCCCTCCATCAACTCTTTTCAACCTTCGCTGGCAATTTTAAATCCACAAACAAAATCAACACATTTATTTTCAAAATATTGACAAACCAAGAACAAAACATCATTCTGGAACCGGGAATTGTTCTAAGTTTATCTTTCTTAACCAGATTATTACTTTGTAACCTTTTTCCTCCTGAGTTCTGGGTTTATACAAACACATTTTTGTCTGATTCTCCGGCACACTCGTGATTTCTTTCTCACCGACGTTTTCAGTGCCAGTAGAAACATTTTTAAGATCACCCCTCGGGGACAAGTTACTGTTCTAAACTCGATCTCTCCTCGGATAATGTAGGCCAGGAAACAGGCAATGCTTCCTACACAAGTATTGACAGCTTTGTTAAACGGTTAAACGCGAATGGCTTATTCAAAGGACGGAGTTAGAAAAGACGCGATCTATGGTTGAGTTCGGCGAGGAAGTTGGAAAGCTATTGACTTAAGCGACACACGGCCAGGCGACTTGCGGTGCTCTTCCAAATTGCTTGTTGTTAATTTCGGCATGGCATCTGGGTAATGTCCTGACAAACAGTGCAGCCCGCCTCCAGACCTGGGAGACGATGTAGATACTACGCTGTATGAATGAATCTGAAATTTCAAGTTGCAGCGATGACAAAATAAATAACATAAGGACGCCGGCATCGATTTGACTTCGCAATTATCTAATGATGACGTGGTTACATCAGATGATTTGCCGTCTTCATATCTAGGATGAGGTGGTGGAGGGGTAGAATTTATGTCCTACACGTCGGTGAATGTATTCAAAGCCTGGTAAGTTTCAGGTATTCAATATAAAATCCAAGCATGGCTGTACAGGGAACATGTGTCAGCCTGGTGGCCGGACGCTCGCCTGCCGGTCTAGTGGGCATGAGTTCTATCCCCATCGGCGCGGATTCCGATTTTTAAAATTAACTCGGAATCCGGGGTTGACCCAGCTCAAAATGGGCACCGGAAAACTGTGTGGGAAATAAAGGCGGTCGGTGTGAAATTGACAGCATCATCCACCCAGTTTAAAATAGTTGATAAAGATCTGTGTCTTGTGCCGTATGCCCAATGCCCATTACGGTGATTTAAAGAGGTCCTATGACTGAACACAAAGATCCCGGGAAGGTTAACCCGGTCAACAAATGCCCGCAGAAGTCGGGTGTGTCGGCCTAACGGCGCAAGAACGCAGCTCTGCTGTAAACAGGCACAACGCAATCACGTCCGGGAAAAAAAAAAACTCAGGATGAACGAAGAAGAAGAAGAACACAAAGATGCGATTGCTTTGGCAAGAGGTCTTAAACCCACTGTCCGGCATTCAAGCTCCCCCAGCAATGGTGTGGGTTCGTTACGTTTAGTTGCATATCCTTTACACTAGCATGTTTCGGTTATGTGTGATTTATTGGCAATATTACGTTCAGTAGTTTGCCCATGCCGGCTTCCTGGCCTAGAGGTTAGCAACTTTTCTCCGTAATCTCGTATACTCTCTTGAGTAACGTGACGACGGTGAGAACCAGCAGTGGTTCGAATCGCGTCGGTAGCTTACGGGGTATGTGAGCCGGCAGCTCAGAAAGCAATGGCAAAGTACTGAGCGTAATCTTGCCAAGAAATCAACAATCAGCTGAAAGATGCTGATGCTGACAGCGATGTCCTGTAAAGGATATGCAAACATTTTTTAGTTTGCCTTTGCTTTATGTACGACCGACACTCATACCATTGCATGAAAACCAACACAGGGTGTGCTTGCTGTAATAGAAACAAGCAATCTAACAAACAATGACATAAACACAAACACACAAACAAATGGACATCGTCGCTCGGCTGCAAATGCATCTTTGGTATTACCCGCTTTCCGACAGTGTCAATAGGAGTTTTAACATTCACAACTTCCACTCGAGAACTCCTGTTTTCGCCCTTATCCCAGCCGGCTAGGTATCCGATGTCACTACCCAAGAGATCCAGTGGACGTGTGATGTTATTAGCGACCAATGGTTCTTGGATCAATGCCCAGCCCTGTACCGGGGTCTGAGCCTGAAGCGGATGGCCTGACCTCTCAGCCACGGCAAACCCTCTCAATTCCTTTGTTTGTTTTACGTAATAATATATTTGGAGGTCAGCGTGGCCGAATGGACAAGATTGGTCGTTCTTACACATCCGGTGTGCTAATGCTGAGGTAGTTAATGAATAAATATACACGCATTGTTCGGCGCTCATATGTCGTCTACTGCGCCCTCTAGTTTCTAATTTGTTCCCCTATTTCTATGACTGACTGGAACCTTGCTGTCTTAACATATGATAGTTTGTAAAATGGAGTTATAACTCTCCATAACACAAAGCCTGGGCTGAATTTAGAGACCATGTGTTGCCCATGTAGCTTGATCCCTCTCTCGGCCTGTCTAGTTTTCTCCAGAGGAAAGGTAACACCCCTACATCTGGAACAAGACAAGCTGCAGAATCTGCCGGATCAGAAAAACAATACTCGAACTGTCCGCCTGTCGGAACCCTTGACCAGTTGCCGACCAAGGCTTAGGGTCTGTTCTGCCCTGCCATGATATTTAGTCTTTAGGTTGCATTTCCTCGCACCAGGGTAAGTTTTGTGCCCTTCCAGTTGCACTCCTCCACCCGAAGCCGTTGGCACAATGTGGGGTGTCGGGTTTGGTAAGCGCCGCCCAACGTTCGGTGCTAACAGAAACAGGTAGTACCATTTATTATCATACGGTAGCTCAGTCATATCTGACTAATACCGGACACATCCTACTTCTGTGAACGCCAAACAATACGTGTATATTTATTTATTAACTGTCGTAGTGGCCTCACAGAGTTCCTCAATTGATATTTATGTGTAATGCTGAGGTAAAGGGTTCAACCCCTACACCGGTTAGTTGAACCAAAATCTTCACTTCTTGTCCTTGAATTAGTCTAGTTAGTCTTTCCTCTTGAGCCTAAGGCGGCGCATAGGTCAGAAGTCCTGACTCTCCATGCTTGGCGGTTCGCTGCTACCTGTTGTAGATCTTGGATGTTCACTCGGCCATTGAATGAGCCTTCTCTAATGATGGTTCTACGCAGGGTCTCTCTTGGTCTTCCCCGTTTTCTTTTCCCTACTGGTGACCATATGAGGGCTTGGTAGGGGAGTCTTGTCTTGTCCATTCTGAGTACATGGCCGATGTAGTTCCAACGGCGTCTTCTTATGAAATTGGATACTGTATCTTGCTTAGTCTCTTGTCTTATTTGCGAATTGGTTCTGAAGTCTGTCCAGTGGATGTTTAGAAGTCTTCTAAGACATTTGTTCTCAAAAATTGAATTGAGGACATAAATTACAAATACCTCAGAAGTCAGAGTGGGTTCGCCTGATGGCGATAGACACTGGTAACAGGGAAAGCTAATCCATGCACAACATTCAGTTTAGTGCTGCTAGAAGTAATAACATGTGTATGGAATAGCCTTGAGTTCAAAGCGAATGAGCGTAAAATAGAATATATCTAACTTTATGTTCCGCGGGACTTTCCTTGTAGTCTAACATGCTAACCGCATCTTTCATGTAACTAGAGCGCGATCAATATGGCAGTCTGTTCCTGGGCTAGTTTTTGCTACCACTAAACTGAATAAATCTTTTTTGGAGATCAATATATAGTCATATTGCAGCCATTATCTCCAGGGTTTTTCAACGCCCATAATTTTCGGAGATGGTGTGTGAACCAGGTGTTACCTATTATTTCATAATATTTTGCCCAGGCTATTATTCTGTCATCTCTTTCATTCCTATCACCAAGGTCATGGCCACCGATCACGTGTCATTGTCTACTTTTGCGTTGAAGTCGCCGAGTTTCACTGTTATTTCAAAAGTGTTGCCTTGTTTAAAAACCAAATGTATCTAATGTATTATAAAATACACCTATATCTTCGTCTGTGTTATTTGTTTATGGGGTATATTCCTCTTGTACATAGACATCAAGATGTGGGGCGTCGAGTTTCACTAACAGAACTATATCTGAGATTGACCAAAGTCCTTTAGTTCAGTGCCAATGTACGTTTGGACCAAACATGGTACACAATCAAATGAACAAGTATTATAATGTAAATTTCCGTTCTCTGAACATTGAAATTGCGTAGGGTATCCAGAAACTAAACAAATAACACGATCAAAACAATGTTTTCCTGTAGTGAATTTGAATAACGAACACAAACAATAGATTGCCAGATTTATTGACAAAAATATTTATCTGCATCTCGTCAGGTACATACTGCAGAAATCACACAAAATAAAATAAAGTAATTAGACAAATCCTTCAAGCTGAAATATACACATATTCTCACAATTTAAATAGTCTACTACGGTAATTTTAAACTGACTAACGTGTCTTTCTGTGTGCACAAAATTGATCTATGCAGATTAATTTTGATGGCTTCTGCGGCCACTAACAGGCGGCTCTTTTGTAAATTTAACATCACACGAAATGCATATCTCCTGTCAATCACGTGACCGGTTTCTAAAATGTGCCGCCCAATTGATGACGCAAGAGATTTGTGATGTATGGTCTTAGCCAGGTTTCCATCATCTTTGCATATTGTCCTGTCAATCCAATTGGGTATGTGTTCAACCACCATGCTGTTTAACTGACTTTCTGTTCTGCCGATGTAGGTGGTCTGACACCTGCATGTGCATTGGTAAATACAATTGGATTTGACGTACAGAGGGACACGTTCTTTTACTGCTGGGGTGGGAACAGGTGTATTTCTGTATCTAAATATCTAACATACATAAGTATCAAAATTGCTTGGCAGCACACAAAACAGAAGGTTGTGGACAGACATGATCGCCAACGCCACACGATATGGACTATGAAAAGATTGTCAGTACACGAGACCGAAGGCTGTGTGAACAGACGTGACCACCAACACCACACGGCATGGACTATAAGAAGATTGGCAGTACACGAGACAGAAGACAGTGGACAGACATGATCACCAACATGATGCCGAACCCCGCACCATACGGAGCATAAGAAGGCGAAGACGGAAACGTGTGAAATCAAGCCAAGCAGAGTCCAGCTGACATGTTGCCTCTCTGGTCGCCTGAGCTTCTGGAGAAAACAAAACAAGATAATCTACCCTACGCGCAACAACAACAATTTCCCGGGAACGAAAACCTCGCCTCTCTAGGGCCATGAACCTAAACGACGATGTTAGCAAGCCAGTCAACAAACAACTACGCCACTACGCCACCAGTATACCCCGATGATTTCACGAAAACCAAAAACAAAGTTTAATCTCTCAAAAAACAAAGCGTTGGTGATTTCCAGCACTTTGTCAACTTTGAGGAGCATGAATAAATAAGGCTTTAGGATGCTGCAGTGAATGGAAGTAAGCATCAATGTGGTTTGTCTGCGCTGCATCGGGCTGCAATGATGATAGTTTATCTGCGTGTTTGTCAATGTGTCAGAGTTTGACACCGGTTGAAATGGTAATGACATCAACAGAACTTGCCGTTGGCTGTGTGTGTTTAGTGTCGGCTTTTGTGTTAGGTTAATGAATGGGTGGTTGTTGATTCGCACACATACCGAGTGGATTGTGATTAAGTGATGGGAAGATACTTTTGATCGGCGATTGAAGAGATAGACAAGGGGGAAGTGGGAATTAGTATGAATAGGCAACGGTAAAAGCGAATAGAAAGACAGAAAATTAGACACACCGATAGATGGATACAGACGCTGGTAGATGGTCCCAAATTTAGAGAGACATAGATATAGAAATGTAAGCACATAGAACGAGGAAATAAACATATATTTTTAGACAGCCATAAATTAAGAGGTCATTGTGAACGATATATATATATATATATATATATATATATATATATATATATATATATATATATATATATATATGCCGGTCTCTCTGGCTGTGGGGTTACAACACTTTCTCTCTGTAATCCCGTTTATCACGCAGAGTCTCGTAGCGGAGCGAGAGCTGAGGCGGTTCGACCCCCGCTCGTGACTTGCGGGATACTGAGCCGGCCGCTCAGAAAGCAATGGCAAACTACTGAGCGTAATCTTGCCAAGAGATCAACATACAGCTGAAAGATGCTGGTGTTGAAAGCTAAGTCTTGTAAAGGATATGCTTAAAAAAAAATTTAAAAAAAAAAATATATATATATATATGTGTGTGTGTGTGTGTGTGTGTGTGTGTGTGTGTGTGTGTGTGTGTGTGTGTGTGTGTGTGTGTGTGTTTGCGCCCGTTTGCTTTGAACTACATCCAGTGCTTTGGACTGATTTTTGCGTGTGGGTTAGCTTTACCTTTTACCAGTGTCCCTCGCCATCAGGAATACCCACTCCGACTTCTGAGGTACTTGAAATTTACGTCCCCGTGTCAAGGACGAGAAGTCAACATTTTAGCCCAACTGACCTATGTAGCGATTTAATCTGCTTCCTCGGCATCAGCACACCGAAAGTGTTAGAGCGAGCATTCTTATCCATTCGGCCGTGCTGAACCCCAGCGTTGCCGATGCTCTAACTTCCTTGCGTTGATGCGGAGTAGTGGGTTCCTTCCATACACTGGTCATGTGAACTAAACCGTTGACTTCTCGTTCAGTAAGCAATGGAAAATTCATTCATTCATTCATTCATTCATTCAGTACCATGTCCTTTGCAGAGCCTCGCTCCCATAACAACCTTCAGGGAAACTTCTCGGTCATGAGCAATATCTCCCACGTCCGACACACCCATCTGAAGATCATCCGCCACATCCTGCACCCATCTTCTCTTTGACCTTCTTCTTCCTCACTTCTCGGGCATATACCTCTCCATTGTTGTTTTCTCCAAACTTTCACAACTTTCATAGTAGTTTGCCATCTAGGATCAAGAAAAGAACAAATGCAACCATACCTCAAGAGCTCAATATTGAAGAAGGTTTGGTTATTAAAGACGACAAAACAATGAAAATTGAAATATTTTGGTCACTAGAAACGTCACGAAAGTTTGGAGATAGTTTTAGTAGACTAAAATATTTCAATTTTCATTGTTTTGTCGTCTTTAATAGCCAACCTTCTTCAATATTGAGCTCTTGAGGTATGGTTGCATTTGTTCTTTTCTTTATCCTAGATGGCAAACTACTGCACGTACAATTATCGAATAAATTAAAGTGAGGTTGATCGTCCAACAGCGACAAACGACATCATTAAGTTACCATTATTCTAACAGCCAGACATGTTTATTTGTCCGAAGCGAACTTTTCATGCTGTATTCTTGCTGAGATGTGCCCTATTTCTTCAGCCCCTTACATAACCCTCCCAGCAAACATCAAAGTTGGTACTTAGTGCTGTAATCCAAACATTGATCAGAACTGCTGGTACTTAGTGCACCTAATCCTGATATATGTCAGAGCTGATACTTTGTGCACCTAATCCGGATACATATCAGAGCTGGTACTTAGTGCACCTAATCCCAACATTAACCAGAAATGGTACTGTGTATGGTAATTCCCATCAGGCAAGATCCAGTACTTAGTGCTGTAATTCCAGCACTCAGCAGAGCTGGTACTCAGTGCCGTTAACTCTAGTCTATTCGTTACATTTAAATTTGTTTTTGTTGACTAAATTAAGCGACAGCAAAAGCAATCGCCAACCTCGGCATAGATGATAGGTTGGTAAACAAACAATGCTAAAGCACTCCGATATGAAGAGTATCGGATGCTGAGCCAGACGTCACGTGAATTTAAATGAGCACCAAGCACGTGATCTGACGGGGACTGCGGCCTGTGACTACCAATTATGAGAGTTATCTGCCCCTGGAATCAATGCCCGCGCCCGGCCATCCCTTTCTCTGATTGGTTCTTTTTAGTCGTTAGATGATACGCTTTCGGCAATAACCCAAAATGTTATAACATCTAGCGAAATAGATGGCGAGGGATTCGCCAAACATAACTACAGCCCTTCTTTCTACTGATAAAAAAAAAAAAAAAAACTCGTTATATAAAAATAATAGAGTCCGTGTTTGCAGAAATACCGCCATATTGACACGAAGAATACAATGTCGGTTTGGAGTAGAAGATCGTTTTGTTTAAAATTTATTGGATAACTAAACAAATATATTCGAAAACCGCTTGCTCTGTTCTGTGTTGCTTTGTGGGAAAGACTTAATGCTTTCAGGCAATTATAGGTTTTAGGTTTCTCAAAAATATCTCTGGAGTTCTTTGTTTGATCAACTTTGTGTTCAGTTGAGAATGGATATGTAGGAACAGCTTTTGTGATAATGTGTGGATGGACGATTAAAGCATAGATGAAAGAGATTACGACAGATTGTGAATAAAGAAGACACAAACACTAGATTGCACGATGTATTGTCTGACATATTTGGCTGCATCTCGTCAGATACATTCTGCAGAAATAGAACAACATAAACGAGGTCAGCATGGCTGAATGGATAAGAACACATGTTCTTAAACATCCGGTGTGCTGATGCCGAGGTAAGGGGTTCAGCCCCTACACTGGTCAGTTGAACTAAAATGTTGACTTTTCGTCCTTTGCTTTGGGACGTAAATTACCTCTGAAGTTGGAGTGGACTCGCCTGATGGCGAGGGACACTGTTAATAGGGAAAGCTAATCCGCACGCAGAATTCTGTCCAGCACTGCTAGAAATAGTGGGTGGACTACGTGTGAGTTCAAAGCGAGCAAGAGCTAAAAAATAAATTAATTACAGCAATCAGAGATGAGAGATTTTTTGACAATTGTATGTAGCCAAGGACGATTGCTCTATTGCCTTAAGTGCCTAACGATAAGGTATAAAAGGCAACAGCGTCGACTTCTTTTGCACTGGATTTTATCCCAT
>OY992886.1:4966274-4973774 GCA_963921405.1 Cepaea hortensis | reverse complement strand
TCCAAGCAGTGATGATCTACCCATTCTTCTGTACTATGCACACGATTCCAAAGAGTCCCGACCACATCTGCCTTTTCATGCACCATTATCCCACCAAGGGGTGCAGACCCAGCCAATCTGTCCGTCTGCTCGTTCCCCACCACACCAGCATGTCCTGGGGAAACAATCCAACAGATGCTCTCTAGTTTTGGTTCTTGAACGGAAGCCTGCTAATCTGCTCGAAGCATGTCTGTCTCCACCGTCCTCATATCAGAGTAAATCAGAAGAAAAAGGACAATGCTAAATTGGTTAACACTTTTCTTATACCATATAACCTATCACGTGTGACTGTCTATTCTTCATGTGTGTTGATCAACACAGCCGCCTGGCCTTGCGCTATGAACGCCGCGGGTTTGTGTCCGGACTGCATCCTTCATTCCACAATGGCAGTTGTTGCGGAGATCTCCCTAGGGGTCATTGCTGGAGCTAAGGAGCTCGTGCTTTTTGCGATGCTCTCAGCATGCGACCTATGAGGAAAAACCCCGTGCAATGAAATAGAACTTGTTCTAGAACTGACTGCAGAGTCGTTGTTCCTGACGTAACAATTCCTTCCCTTGGTTGCAGAGATGTTATTCCTGACGTAACAATTTATTCTCTTGGTTGTAGAGACGTCATTCCTGACGTAACAATTCTTTTCCTTGGTTGTAGAGACATTATTCCTGACGTAACAATTCATTCCACTGATTGCAGAGACAGTTTTCCCAACGTAACAGTTTCCAGCGCTGAATTAAGTGCTATTTCTTCCTAAAGTATACACTTCTATCACGATAAACGCAATGCTCAGCCTTGAAAAAACCCGGATGATTACCAATCAGGGAGTAACCATATATATTCCACTGTAAAGATTGGTAAATTTCAACACGACATCAGTTTCCCGATACTGATGTTAAATGACACATTAAAACCAATGTTTACTAAAGGCAACATTGTGTGAAATCGATGTTAGGATTAACCTCTTCTCCAGCAGTGAAATCTTTAACTCGCTGAATTACATACAATTCGACATGTGTATCCAATAATAAAGTTCTTGGCTGCGTGTATATCATGCACATTTCGCTGTCATTTAACCATGTTATTCGGACAGTTCTAGTAGGCTTACAATGAAAAGCCACTTTAATTAACACTGTGGGTTGGGTTCATCTGGTATAAATTTATACTGTTGTTTAGTTTTTTTTAAGTTTTAGTCGTTGGATCAACATCACGGCACACGGTTTAACCCATACGTGCTCCGTTTTCCTCCTAACTCAAACCTGAGTCTGGAGAAACTCAGCTCAATGCACGAACTCCGTTGCATCGGCGAGGATCCTGAAATACTTTGGGTAGATTTTTAACTCGAAATTTTGCCCGGGCAGCGCCGTTAGGCTACTCTTTTTCGATTTCCAACTGCCAAGGGATTTTTTACGTGCGCAACAATACACACGGGCGTCCGATCTCACTACCCAGAGACCAGGGGAAATTTTATTACTGGAAGTCCAGGTTTTAAATAAATCCCGGTCCTTACCGGGGCCTGAACCCGGGACATCCAGCACTCTAGGCGGACACCATACCTCGAGTCCACTCATCCCCCTTTTTTATACTGTTGTTGAAGTCCGAATGTAACGTAATTATTATATTATTGTTACAGGTAATTATTTTAGGAAGTTTATATGTTTGTACCTCTCCCTTGTTATATTAACACTATTGCATCATACGTATTTAGTTCTCTCGATCCGGAATTTCGGTATTAATAAACATATGCGGGTTTAAGACCATATACCCACGTGAGACGTGTAAAATGATCCTTTATTTACAATGTGTGTTCCATCTGTGAAAGTATGACACTCATGTTTGTTCTCACGATAGTTCGTCACCCTGGTTCCCGACTGCCGTTCAATCTCATCAGTCTCAGAGAGTTGACAGGGACGGCAAAATTCACATCATGACGCCATGAAGGTCACACACACTCACACAAACAAACTCGCTCACACACACACACACACACACACACACACACACACACACACACACTAACTCATACACTTATACACACGCTTACACACACTGACTAACTCACTCATACACACACTCACACTCATACACATACACCCACACACTCACACCCACACTCACTCACTCATACACATACTCACACACTCATACACACGTACGCACACACACACACACACACATACACACACACACAACCACAGACACACACACATACGCACACCCAAAGATGTCAAATACTTTCGCGAACTTCCCCACCGATTGACCCAAAAATTGAGTGCCCAACAAATGATTACATTTTTTGTGTGTTGTTGAAACGGCTAGCCATCAATATAATGCACGTGTAATGTCTTTGTTGTCCTCAGAGTCCAAGTTGTCAAACATCGAAAAAGTAAAATAGCGCGACAGCTGCAACAAAAAACTGGAGTCAATTTTCCCGACACGCCAACATTTAACGACTCCTACATATTTTCTAGATATTTTTCACCCCGCATGCTACAAGCGAGTTAATATTTGATACAAAAGAAATATACACTTATTGATTTCATTTACCGATTCTGTAATCCGCGGATTTGTCAGCAGCTCGTGAACGCAGCTGATTTGATGAAATTAAAATCATAAATTTAAGAAGTAGTTCAAATAATCCGGCGACCTTTGGTACATGTAAATAGCTGGCTCACGGCGCGACCTGGCGCGAGAAGGATACTTTCCCGGATTAGGTTATCAAGATGTGCGTGAGTACGTGTGTTGTGTGTGTGTGTGTGTGTGTGTGTGTGTGTGTGTGTGTGTTACCTTAAGAGATGTAGGTTTCACTGGTCTTGATGTCAAGACTATGTATTTAAAAGAACGTGCATGCTCACTGACAACACGCGCGCGGAAACTCACGTAAACACACAAAACCATATACATACATGCGCGTGCGTCTCCAGATTGCGAAGGTTAAAAACATACAGATAGAAAGACAAGAACAAAGTCACGCACATAGAATTAATGTGTATGATGTAATACGTTTCAAGAATATGTGTTATATTGAACACATATTATTGTGTGCGTGTGAGTGTGTGTGTGGGTGTGTGTGTGTGGGGGGGGGGGGGGGGGGGAGGGGGAGGGGGGTAATAATTTATAATGATAATATGTCACATTATTTTACTATTAATGGAATACTACATACGGCCCACATACCTTTCCGTAAGAAACCAACGCCACGCGATCCGCTGCCAAATCTCACCCAGCTGTGTTTCGTACGTGGGTAAACTGGATTAAGAACAACACCCTTAACACTTTCGCCGGGGAGACAGGCGGAATACTGTTCCATCCATCACGTGCCATGCCAATAAGCGTGGGCGGTCATGTTCTGCCATCTCACGCGATCACCAGAGTCGTGGATCAGTTCCGTGTTGCTGTCTCGACCATGCCACGTGACCAAGCCATCCAGGTATTTACTTCTCGGTCTTCCCCTTGTTCTCCTCCCCTCGATCATTGCCAGTTGTCACCAAGTACTCCAAGTCATTTCTTCTCATAACATGCCCAAAAAATTTTGACTGTCTACGTCTAATGACTCTAATCAGTTTACGATCTTTATTTGTTTCTTGAAGGACTTGTTCATTGGTTTTTCTGTCTGTCCATGGTATTCTTTGCATTTTCCGCAGAAACCACATTTCCACAGCCATCAGATGTTTTTCAGCTTGATTACTTATTGCCGACGCATCACATCCATATAAAAGTACAGGTTCTATGTTGCACTTCAACACTCTTCTTCTCGTTTCAATTGATATCTTTTTATTGGTCATTATGTTTTTCATCTTGCAAAAGGCTACCTTCGCAATGACAATTCTTGTTCTAATCTCTTCAAAGCATCTCCCATCAGATGTTATGACTGTGCCGAGATAACAGTATCGATTCACTTGCTTACGAATATGCCCATTTACTCGTATATCACATTGTGGTATTTCCTTCTTCCCAACGACGACCATAATCTAGTTGGTCGCTGTGTGTAACAACCGCATCTATTAAATGTCGCAGGTCATGTTCATTGTCTGCAATCAAGACTGTATCATCTGCATATCTAATGTTATTGATGCACCGTCCCCCAATGTTGATTCCTTGCATATCTTCTATATTTCTGAAAATATTTTCACTGTACAGAAAAAAAAAATCTGGAGAAATTACACATCCCTGTCTCACACCTCTTTTAATATGCTGATATTGACCTACATCATTATCAATTCTTATGGCAGATTGTTGTTTCCAATATATGTTTTTTACAAGTCTAAGGTCTTTTCCATTAATTTATAGATCTTCAAGCATCCTTATCATGTCGACATGTCTCACTTTATCGAAAGCCTTTGTGTAGTAAATAAAGCAAAGGTATAGATCTTTGTTTACTTATTTAGAACGTTCAATTACAGGAATACTGTTAGAGACATATAAATCTCTCTCTCTCTCTCTCTCTCTCTCTCTCTCTCTCTCTCTCTCTCTCCATACATACATAGATACATGTGTATGCGCGTGTGCGATTGCACAGACGGACAGCGAGAAACACAGACAGACAGGCAGACAAAGAAACACAGACAGACATAGAATCAGTTACATATATACTCAGTGAGACCGGTAGAAATGCAGGCACTCATCAGACAGACAAGCTAAAATATACAGAGATGGAAACATTCATACAGACCCACAAACAAACAAACATACATTCAGAGACAGACAAAAAGACATACTGGCAGATTGACAGGCAGACAGACAGACAGGCAGGCAGGCAGGCAGGCAGGCAGGCAGGTAGGTAGGCGGGCGGACGGACAGACGGACTGACGGACGGACGGAGAGAAGAAGAAGAAGAAGAAGAAGAAGAAGAAGAAGAAGAAGAAGAAGAAGAAGAAGAAGAAGAAGAAGAAGAAGAAGAAGAAGAAGAAGAAGAAGAAGAAGAAGAAGAAGAAGAAGAAGAGGAGGAGGAGGGGGAGAGAGGAGGAGAAAGAAGAAGAAGAAGCGACAATTACTAAGTCGAACTTTGTGAATTGTTAAGCTAGTCTTAAGAACAAACACATGACACATAGTAACAGTAAACATTAATATTGGAATGTACTAAACTACTGCCACAACTGATCCGATTATCGAAAAGTATCGATATCCCATTTATAGGATTTCAAACATTGAACAAGAAGCCAGAAAGAAAACAAATATTAAACATTACCAAACCGCCTATCTGGTTAGCGTTTATTTGGGTCATGATCCGACTCGGTTCCAGAAATTCTATCTGGAAAGGGGGATGGGGGGAATCTACTCCTTTATGTTTCTAAGACGCACAATAAATAGATCAATATCACAGAAGTTAGAACAAAACATGAACTGGAAAGCCGAACGATCTTAACCTGGGAATGGCTAATACCTCAGGTTGCAATTCAAAGTTGTAATTCCTAGGTTGTAATTCGCAGGCGGTGATTCTCTAGTTGTGATACCCGTGAAAAATCAATGAGTATTACTATCCGTTGCCTGGTACATTTCGAGTTCCGTGTCAGATCTTTTCTAACTTTCCGGTGTCTTGTATTTTAATTTCTGCTGATCTTATGCTATACTTGTGTGTATTGAATACAGATCTGCTGGATGCGTATTGATTTGGCTAAAGTGGTCCGCTTTTGTTGTCTGTTTCAGAAATTTGAGGATCAATTTCGCGTGTTGCCACTATATGATCAGATGAAGACTATGTTGTTAATATTGTAAATATTTTAGGGTGGCTGCATATCACTTATCTGGATGCACACACCCGGACATGCGGAGGTAAAAGTATTAAACGGGGAAACTTGCTAGCAAATAATGCACCAATACACGCGGGAAGAAGCATGGATAAGGCTGATATTCAATGAAGTAGGTCTCGGTTAGTGGATACGACAAGATTGTGACAAGAATCCTGTTGTGAGAATTGGGAGTAAAGTATCGTCAAAGACGTTAACTGATTCAGCGACGAAGAATAATATATCGATATGTGACTTCCATTTGGGCAGAAGGACGATATATAGCCACACTAGGGTCATCTCGTTATTTGTTTTGTTTCGTTTATCTTCCTCAATTCAGATGCTCGGTGAATGGAAATGTACATTATAATACTCGTACTTGTTCATTCGATTGTGTCCCGTGTTTGGTCCTATCCTACTTTTTGTAATGCACTGAATGACAACTCTATACCAGTGGCAATTCTACGCTAGTTGTAACTGTACGGTAATGGTAAGCCTATGGTAGCCTCTTAACGCACAGTGACAACACACTTCATTTCTACCTTTCAGAGCCAGCTGTTATACCCACATTGTCCGTCTGTTCATGGTTATAATGATCATCATTCCCATCATCATCTCCATCATCATCATCATCATCATCATCATCATCATCATCATCATCATCATCATCATCATCATCATCATCATCATCATCATCATTAAAATCATCATCATAATCATCATCATCATCATCATCATCATCATCATCATCATCATCATCATCATCAAAATCATCATCATCATCATCATCATCTCCATCACTATCATCATCAGCAGCATCATTAAAATCATCGTCATAATCATAATCTTCATCTCCATCGCCATTATCATTTTCATCATCATATCATCATTATATCTATCATCATCATCATGATCATCATCTCCATCATCTCCATTGTCATCATCGTTATCATTCACGGAAAGTAAAAGTGACCGGAATCATACCCACCTTTCTATCAACAAATCAATGACAACTGGACAATAACCCGCCCAAGAATGCATGTAGTAAAATAAACTAGTTTATACAACAGATATAGACAATTTGCTACTTGTAACAGAATAATGTCTAGTGTTGTATAAACTAAATACTTTCGCTGTCTTATTGTCCTTGTGACCAGACAATATGGTATATCATGTTTTAAAATGCACATACAGGTTGTATATTTGGCTGGTACAGATAGCAAAAGTTTCATGTCTTTCATTAAATAAATTTGCTTTCACTTAAACCAGCGTTAAAAAAAAATCTCGCCACAACGAACCGCGGCAATTAAGAAGCTTCTACTCTATTAAGTCAACGAGGCTGCGACACAAAGCAAGGATTATCTCCTGGCCAGGTATCGAACTAACACCCTCCTCGCCTAACGTTCGCTTCTCATTATCATTAAACCCAGCAAAACCACAATTAGAGGGAATTACAGCGACCGCGCCAATTTAGCGTCGTGGCACTTGCCGCAACTTAGCGTCATAAATTGAAGAAGAAAGTGATTTTCGCTTTAAAAAATAATACAAACACGAAAAGAGCATAGTGTTGTTGAATCTATCGGCAGCGGATCATGAGCCGTGTCTGTGGGAAGACTAATGACCAAGATACTTTTCTGTCATCTGCAAAAGAATCACTTAATGCTCTTTTGTGGTTTTCTAATCAGCGTCAAGATCTCCCAAAAAATTTTCTTCAAGAAGCAATTAGTCGATCTTCCCACACAAT
>OY992886.1:4921274-4963774 GCA_963921405.1 Cepaea hortensis | reverse complement strand
AAAAAGTTACGAGGGCGAGTCAATAAGTAAGTCGCACAGTTCTGTAGGATGGTCGGTAAATGAAAACAAAGCACGCAGTTCTATGCAGCCGGTTTGGGAGGACTGATAAAACGATGGGATAAGTGCATCAATGTTAGTGGAAATTATGTTGAGAAATAAAAAGGCAATGTATGCATAAAAATAAACTGGTTTCAAGTTGTTATCATATTTAGTTATTTTTCTACAGCCATTTGTGACTTACTTATTAACTTACCCGCGTATTATTATTATTATTTTGGTGTGAGGCATTTGCAAGCCATGAAGAAATCATTTTCGTTCCATGCAGTATCTTTTACGGTTGAAGAGAAAAAGACTTCAGCAAAGACAAATTACTCCATTTACGCTGGAAAGAAATATTTTTCGCCAATGGCACATTAAAACGCCGGGAACAATTGCGGTAGTGAAGAAAGAAAGTGTGTCAGACGATTACAAATTTACAATATATACGACAGGGAAGAAATAGTTTTCGTCAATGCTAGATTAACAATATTTGCTACATGGAATAAACAGTTGTAACCAATGTATTGTTAAGTTAGTTGCATATCATTTACAGAACGTGGCAGTCAACCCCAACTTTTTTTTGTGTGTGGCTCGTTGTGATTTCTTGGCTCTTTGTGATTTCTTGGCTGTTTGTGATTTCTTGAAATTTACGTTCAGTAGTTTGCCATTACTTTCTGACCGATCGGTACTCATACCATTGTATGGGAACCAACGCAAGGCGGTCTGCGTCCAAATCTCCCGCAGCTGTGTTTTGATCGCGGTATGCGGGATTACGAATTGCATTGGTAACTCCTTTTCCACGGAGCAGGCAGATTAACAGTGTTTGCTACAAGAAAGAAACATATGTCGCCAATGGTAGATTTACAATATTTGCGGTTGTAAAATCTGGACCTACGCGAAAACGCAAACACAGAGCAGAATGTTGAGAATTTATCACACATTGTATTTACATTTTACAAAATAGGTGTAGTTGTGAAAATGCTTTTCTGTATCGTTTTGTTTTAATCTGTTTCAAAGATAAAGATAAAGGCAATTTCAAAGCAGATGTTGGCGTAGGAACGTAAATTGTAGATCTTCGCATATACTAGGTTATACCATAATGTTACCAGCGATGCTGGGGTAGTTTATCTGAGGTGTTCTCGGAGCAGTACTACAATTTATGACGACCAAAATTCAGGTTACAACTATCTGTACAGTTGCAAATCGAAATGGTCAGATCAAATGATCTGCTACGTTTCAAACTTAGAAAATCTAGCCACAATAGAGTAATGTAGCAATTGTGATTCAGGTGAATACAAATATTATAACTATTGGTCGTGCCACGAATTTCGTGCACTGTGTTGAGATTGTCCCTGTGTTATATCTGGGAGGATACTAGAGAACCCATGGGTGTATCTGTGTTGAGATTGTCCCTGTGTTATCTTTGGGATGATACTAGAGAACCCATGGGTGTATCTGTGTTGAGATTGTCCCTGTGTTATCTTTGAGAGGATACTAGAGAACCCATGGATGTATTTATGTTGAGATTGTCCCTGTGCTATCTTTGGGATGATACTAGAGAACCCATGAATGTATCTGTGTTGAGATTGTCCCTGTGTTATCTTTGAGAGGATACTAGAGAACCCATGGATGTATTTATGTTGAGATTGTCCCTGTGTTATCTTTGGGATGATACTAGAGAACCCATGGGTGTATCTGTGTTGAGATTGTCCCTGTGTTATCTTTGGGATGATACTAGAGAACCCATGAATGTATCTGTGTTGAGATTGTCCCTGTGTTATCTTTGAGAGGATACTAGAGAACCCATGGATGTATTTATGTTGAGATTGTCCCTGTGTTATCTTTGGGATGATACTAGAGAACCCATGGGTGTATCTGTGTTGAGATTGTCCCTGTGTTATCTTTGGGATGATACTAGAGAACCCATGGGTGTATCTGTGTTGAGATTGTCCCTGTGTTATCTTTGGGATGATACTAGAGAACCCATGGGTGTATCTGTGTTGAGATTGTCCCTGTGTTATCTTTGGGATGATACTAGAGAACCCATGAATGTATCTGTGTTGAGATTGTCCCTGTGTTATCTTTGGGATGATACTAGAGAACCCATGAATGTATCTGTGTTGAGATTGTCCCTGTGTTATCTTTGAGAGGATACTAGAGAACCCATGGATGTATTTATGTTGAGATTGTCCCTGTGTTATCTTTGGGATGATACTAGAGAACCCATGGGTGTATCTGTGTTGAGATTGTCCCTGTGTTATCTTTGGGATGATACTAGAGAACCCATGGGTGTATCTGTGTTGAGATTGTCCCTGTGTTATCTTTGGGATGATACTAGAGAACCCATGGGTGTATCTGTGTTGAGATTGTCCCTGTGTTATCTTTGGGATGATACTAGAGAACCCATGAATGTATCTGTGTTGAGATTGTCCCTGTGTTATCTTTGGGATGATACTAGAGAACCCATGAATGTATCTGTGTTGAGATTGTCCCTGTGTTATCTTTGGGATGATACTAGAGAACCCATGAATGTATCTGTGTTGAGATTGTCCCTGTGTTATCTTTGGGATGATACTAGAGAACCCATGAATGTATCTGTGTTGAGATTGTCCCTGTGTTATCTTTGAGAGGATACTAGAGAGCATGCATGTATCCGTGTTACATTGAAAGTGGTCGGTTGTCATCCAAACAAAGCGACCAGTGCTATTCCTCACCACCATTCCTCCCTAGACATCATCCTCATCCGGTGGCATGTCGTGTGCAAAACTGCATCCCCATAACAGTGTTGAGAAATGTCTCTCTGTCAGAAACCAGAAGTCCTTCGTTTGTCGCCGCCATGTGCAAACTATTCATCACACATTGAACCTATCTATGCCGTGATCTTTTACGTCTCCGCCTGCAAGGCAGAATGGATATGAGCACTCGCTTTTAAAC
Source organism: Cepaea hortensis (assembly GCA_963921405.1). Lineage (NCBI taxonomy): Eukaryota > Metazoa > Mollusca > Gastropoda > Stylommatophora > Helicidae > Cepaea > Cepaea hortensis. The sequence goes on along the minus strand of OY992886.1, from coordinate 4,960,801 downwards.
TTCCGGTGTGCTGATGCCGAGGTAGCTGGTTCAGCCCTTACATCGGACAGTTGGACTAAAATGTTGACTTGTCGTCCTTGACTTGGGGACGTAAATTATAAGTACACCAGAAGTCAGGATTAGGGACACTAGTAATAGGGACAGGTAATCCACAGGCAAACATCAGTCGAATACACTAGAAGTTGTAGCACATGTATGGACTACGTTTGAGTTCAAAGTGAGCGATCATCTCATCTCATCTCATCTCATCTCATCTCATCTCATCTCACCTCATTTCATTTCATCTAATCTAATGTCATCTCATCTTGTTCCTCTAGTACCTTGCGGTATTAAGGTGAAGCACAAACAGCAGGAGAGTGCCCGTTTATGGGCTTCATATATTCAGATTCCCATGGACTCTGCAATTCCCTCTGTTAACACGATCAGCCTCACCTTCTAGTTTTATTTGATCTGTACATAATTACTTGTTGTGGTATACTGTCAGTTGGTAGCCTAGTTGTATGGCCAAACCATTTAACTTGCTGTTTTTAATGAAATCTAACACTGCTATTACCACAACTTTAGTCCTGATGCCACTATTTCTGGTTTTCTCTCTTCTTGATACATTGAGTATTCTTCTCATGAATCTCATTTCCGTTCTTGTAATTGTCTTTTCTCTTTTTCTGTCATTGTCCAGGTTTGGCATTGGTAGCATAGAGGTGGTAGAATGATCGTATTGTAGATTTCTTGTTAGCATTTACTGATACATGTTTCTTCTTTAGTATTGGTGCCATTTGTCCAATGAGCCAGGATCATGTTTGGTTTTAACATTCATGTTTTTGTCATATCTAAAATACTTAATCGTCCTCATTTTTGCTTGTCTTAACTGATTCAGTGTCAAATAAAAAGGTAGGGTTATACCAAACATGGCACACAATAAAATGAACCAGTTGTATAATGGCAATTACCGATCACCGAGCATCGACATTGGGGAAGACACCACGAAAAACATAATAATAACACCATGACCAAGATAAGAGATGAAATGAGATGAGTCCAAATGAGAGGTCACATACTGAATCTGTTAATCACCAACCTTTTTCAATATTCAGTTGTTGTTGGATGCATCTTTTTATTGTCTTTTCTTTTAAATTAATTTGTATCACGCTTCTGTAACGTTTATATTCAAAGGCGGATATGTGCCTTTTATCTGACTTGTTACATTTCCGAGTTTCTCTCTCACACCCCCATATGTCGCCACTATAAATACGATTGCTCTTAATATTCTGACGTGTGCTGGTCTATTTGTCCCAATCCATAAGATTGTAATAAATGTAGTTTTTGTATAGCAATTCCCCCCCCCCCCCAACCCCCCTGTTAATTTCAGTGACGGGTTTACCATTGTCCCTCATCGCAGCAGGTAAATGTTCCACACTACTCACTTTCTGTAATGTTTCTCCTTTGATAACTATATATGTCAGTGTTTGTTTTATCAGTTGTCAATATTTCTGTTGCAGTTGGGTGGATAATTAAATGTTCTTTCAATGTTTTTGAACTGAATTAATCAGCTCCTCAACTCCCCATTTGTATTGTTAATGATAACACGCTGTCGTACGCGCAGGCGCGTGCAATAGCTCTAACATATGCATATGCCAAAATCAGACATTCTATAATACTCTGTTGTGGGTGAGTTTTCTAATTTTTAAATGTAGCAGAACATGTGACCTGGCCATTTGTATTTACAAATGGGGAGATATCTATGACCTACGTTCGGGTCCTCATATAATGTTCGTTCGTTCATTCATAATTTTTAGTACTTTTCCGAGAAGACCTGACATCCCATACACTACCCCAGGATCATTGGTAATATTTCTGTTTTGTTATATTTCATTACTTATTGTTATTAGTTCCCTCATATTTCATAGGTCAATAATGAAGCTTGTCAGTATTTTCGCTACATTCCTAATGATTGTTTCGGTATACAAGTTACGCAGATACAGGAAAAACACGCTGTCCTGTCTGAACCGTTGTTTTACACCCAACCAATCTGTTGTATCATCACATATTCTCACTGCCGCTTGTTGTTCCCTGTAGAGTTTTCGCGACATCTATTATATGTAATTAGAAACGCGTTTCTTTCATTGTCCTTCACACTTCTTCGAGCTTCACACACGTTCTTCGGTAATGTATAAAACAAGGGTATTGCTCTATATTGTCCTTTCTGCTCTTGTACAAGCGTTAATTGTGATGATTCGTGTACCTCTATTTCTTCAAAATCCAGATTGTACTTTCAGGACACCTTTCAGAACATTATACGAACTATCTAGTGCCATTAATCTTTTCTGTAACACAATACGGATGTGAGTCATTGGCCAGGCAGCAATCACCAAGTAAGAAAATCGAGGAATTAGAACTAAAATGTTACAGAAAAGACCTATAATAACATGGACAAACAAGAAACAACTAAACACTGACATTAGACAAGATCGTAACATTAAAGAACACATAAGGAGTATTGTGGCTCGGAGACTGAAATACACTAGCCATATTACACGTCCAGCGGCTAGGAGGGGACGATGATGGGGGGGGGGGGGGCGTGGTTCCTGGGAGATGAGGCGGGGGACAACCAGGATAATGATGGCCATAGAATACTGCAGACACGTTGGGTATGCTGGTGCATGGGGCGGGCACGAGAAGTGGAAAAGGATCGAGACATGTGTTTGTGAGCCGTGGTGAGGGCGACACTTTGCGAAAGACCTAATGCATGATGTTGATGATGATCCAGTGTCCACTTTAAGGCACTAAACTGACCCCACTTCTATCAGGTTTGATTAAAACCCACTGCCATACAAGTGATTGAACAAAAGCCATTCGCTTGTAATCAAACGAGCTAACTACTACGCCAGCCCGCCACAAGACGCAGTAAAATGGTGTGTTGATCTTGTGTGTTTATTCTTTGATCAAAGGTGAATTAACTCATTAAGTGACATGGGATGATTTATCGCCTTAATCGACTGCCCATACCTGCCACGAACTTATATATCGACGAAATGTTGTAATTAAGTTATAAAACAACATGTCTGCTACATTATTAACGACTTTTACTTCATAACTGTGACACACCTCCACTTCCCATTTCACGTCATCTATCGTGGTGTGGTACAAACCTACTTTTATGTTTCGCACATAATCTGTGGCATATAATCTGTGGCATATAATCTGTGGCATATAATCTGTGGCACATAATCTGTGGCATATAATCTGTGGCACACCATCTGTAGCACATCATCTGTAACACATCATCTGTGGCACATCATCTGTGGCACATCATCTGTGGCTCATCATCTGTGGCACATCATCTGTGGCACATCATCTGTGGCACATCATCTGTGGCACATAATCTGTTAATAAAGGACACTTGTACACGCATATGGGCACCCGGGACATATGATGCTACACCCATATTCTGATAGACCCCTCGGCGCTGGGTGGGTAGGTGGGTGGGTGGGTGAGTGGGTATGTGGGTGGGTGGGTAGGTGAGTGAGTGGGTGGGGGTGGATTGGTGGTGTGGCCAGCAGCAGGTCTGCCGCCTTAACTTCTCAAGACATTCCCTGGTATCCATTGTAAGATGCGTCGACCTAGAGGAGGCCAATGTTACAATTCTGCATAATATGGATTCAAACCCACAACCCCTGGGCCGGCAGACGCGCGTCTAGCCACTAGCTCCTCCGCCGTTCCAGCCTGGTCATAAGAATCGCATGCAGCAATCATATAAAGGAATCACACAAAGAAATCACATACAGAAATCACATAAAGAAACCACATAACGAAATCACATGAAGAAATCAGCAAATATCGCTACCAGCTACAGCATGCATAGAATAGTACTGATAGTTGAAGTTATTTGGGTAGCCATTTTAAAATACACAGAAACCACAAACATTGTCTTGCACGATTTATTGCCTGGCATATTACGCTACACCTCATCAAGTGCACACTGCAGAGTTATATATCATATGTAGTGAATAAATGAATAATACAAACACTTAAAACACAAAGTCACAGGTATTATGTGAATGTAGAACATTTGTTACCTTCACGGTAATTTTTAATTAACAAGAAATCTTTTTGTTTGCACAAAACCTACTGTAACCGCTTAATTGATAACGCTTCACTATATTTGAGCAGTCGTTTACTGTTCGCCGGATGCAATATACGAAACACTATTTCTTTGTTCACGCTATTGCCGTGTTTTATGAGAGGTTGAGAAATTGACGAGGACGGAGGTTGATAGTCATTCAACGGCACAGGTAAGAAGAAGAAGATGGAGGAGGAGAAGGAGGAGGAGGGAGAGGAGGAGGGAGAGGAAGAGGAGTAGGAAGGGAAGAAGAAGAAGAAGAAGAAGAAGAAGAAGAAGAAGAAGAAGAAGAAGAAGAAGAAGAAGAAGAAGAAGAAGAAGAAGAAGAAGAAGAAGAAGAAGAAGAAGAAGAAGAAGAAGAAGAAGAAGAAGAAGAAGAAGAAGAAGAAGAAGAAGAAGAAGAAGAAGAAGAAGAAGAAGAAGAAGAAGAAGAAGAAGAAGAAGAAGAAGAAGAAGAAGAAGAAGAAGAAGAAGAAGAAGAAGAAGAAGAAGAAGAAGAAGAAGAAGAAGAAGAAGAAGAAGAAGAAGAAGAAGAAGAAGAAAACAACAACAACAACAACAACAACAACAACAACAACAACAACAACAACAACAACAACAACAACAACAACAACAACAACAACAACAACACAAGACTCGGTATCAAAACCACAAATCACAGCAGATCAAAACTCACTGTAATCTGTAACATATTAAAGACACAATATTAAACACAAAACAATTTTCGGCAGAGAATATTCATTGGAAGATAAAAATATAGCGACACCGTATTAGTAAAGAAAGCAATTTACCTGGATAAACTTATCGTGTGGTCACAATTCTGGAATGTTCTGTGACTACGCCAAGTCTTCAGACAGTCACAGATCAATGAAGTAACGGCAACGAACTCCCAGACAGGGATCAACAAATGATGTGTTCCATACTGAAGTTGTTATAGATGATGTATGTGTAATGACTGTAAAAGGTGTGGTTCTTTCACACATTTTTGACATTTTCATCGACATTTGACATATATCACGCTGAATGGTGACTGAAAACGGAATATACAATGGAAAATGGGATATAGATGTCATTTAGAACGGGGACTTAGGTAAATATATATACCTTAGGTTATCACGATGCAGTAGTATGGGAGCAGTAATGTAGGAATTGCAACAACCTATGGCAGCAGTAATGTAGGAATTGCAACAACCTATGGCAGCAGTAATGTAGGAATTACAATATCCTATGGCAGCAGTAATGTAGAAAATACAACTACTTTTGGCAGCAGTAATGTAGGAGTTTCAACATCCTATGGCAGCAGTAATGTAGGAGTTACAACATCCTATGGCAGCAGTAATGTCAGAATTACAACAACCTCACTGACAGTCTACAAGGTCTGTTTAAATGTTGCATGTCCCTGCAGGACGTTGCGACCAATCCCAACAGCGGGGTGACCGTCAAGGCAAGATTATGTTCCGTAGTCTGCCATTGCTTTCTGAAGTGGAAGTCACCGCTGAAGTGCCACTGACCGGCAGCTTTGTATGTGGAAGAAAACTGGCTCATAAACATCGTAATACATGGGAACCTGAAATACTCTGACCATACTACACGTCATGGAGGCTGGGAGAGATTAGTGATGGAAGGGGGGGGGGAGGAAGGAGTTGACCAGGACGACGATGGACACAAGACATTGCAGACAGTTTGGGCATGAAGGTGCACGAGGCGGGAGGAGGTCCAGAGATGGAGAGCGTGTCGTTATGAGAGCGACGTGCTGCAACGAACCTGCATGATGAATGTCGACATCGATTCAAACCGATTCAAATGTCAGCTGTGCAGACTAGACGCTGAAGAAGACTGGCCTGTGTGATGTTACCACCTTAGCCATCATCATCTAGTGCTTCGCCGCTGGCGTGGATGATCATTCTTCCACGTATCTTGCGATCTCCAACAAAAGGTAAAAATTTGCGTGCTCACACATTTCAGTGTTACGAAACAAGACTGTCAAGACATTATCTCGCTGTATTTCTCTAGCTCTTTTCCTACAAATATTTCCAGTTGTCACAACATGTTCCAGGTGTTTAATGATGTGGCCGAAAAATATATACTGAATCTTTAGGATGATTGTGGTAAAATATTTTCATATCTTAGCCTCTTTCAAAACTCAGAGGAAAGGCCAGACAGACACATAATGAGACTGCTACTGGTACCATTAGTATTGGAACTCTTCGCTGGCTGTTGCAGATGAGGACTGACAACTTATGAGAATGCCCCGGTGAATTTATGTCGGTTCTTGACTCAATGCAACTCAACTCAACTCAACTCATGAGTAACATCAACATCACACCGTTAAATTTATTTACTTGTTCCCCAAAACAATATTATTGTTCTTAATTGTACAGTGAATACCGTGGATAGACAGAAAAACCAATGACCAAGTACCACAGGAGACAAATAAAAATCGTAAATTGATTAGAGAAATTAGACGTGGACAGTCAAAATGGTTTCGACATGTTATGAGAAGAAATGGATTGGAGAACTTATTGACAACTGGCAAGATCGAAAGGAACAGACCAAGGGGAAGACCGAGAAGTAAATACCTGGATGGCTAGGACACATGGCATGGACGAGACAGGAACACTGAGCTGATCCACGACGCTGGTGATCGAGTAAGATGGCGAGTCATGACCGCCCACGCTTTCCGGCATGGCACATGATTGATTGATTGAATTGTACAGTTAGGCATGATTGGTTTATTTAATGTGCCGGTTACTTTTGTCTCCCTATTATTCAAGCCGCTTTTAAATATAGAGCAAAACCCACCTTTAGTGTGGAACCCACAAGGCAACAGAAATAGAGAAAACTCTAAAAACTCACAGAGAAGAGACTGAGACATGAGCAATACGGGGAGGACAAGGACAGAGCTGCGAGGGATAGCTACAGATAGGAGTGCTTGGAGTGAATGGATTGTAGGCTTGGAGTGAGTGGGTTGAGGGCTTGGAGAGAGTGGGTTGAGGGCTTGGGGTGAGTGGGTTGACGGCTTGGAGTGAGTGGGTTGAGGGTTTGGAGTGAGTGGGTTGAAGGCTTGGAGTGGGTGAGTTGAGGGCTTGGGGTGAGTGGGTTGAGGGCCTGGGTTGAGTGGGTTGAGGGCTTGGAGTGGGTGGTTTGAGGGCTTGTAGTGGGTGGTTTGAGGTCTTGGAGTGAGTTGGCTGAGGGGCTGTACCTCAATGGTGGATAGAGGACAACAGAACAAGAACCACAGTAGAAAGACAGTTCCAGACAACCGAACTAGAGGTAGGAAGTGCCTTGAGGTTCTGGGTATATGGTGAGCGCCCTATAGTTTTAGAGACCAATGACCACTCGATGTGCGGTGTAGTCAATAACAAATCACCGCCTTTACTTCCCTGAGAATTTTTGTTACTCACTTTTTTTTAATGTTGCATATCTCTTACAGGACGTTGCAGTCAACACCACTATTTTTCAGCTGCTGTTGATGTACTAGGCAAGATTACGCTCAGTGGTTTGCCACTGTTTTCTGAGCGAACGGCTCGCATACCCCGTAACTGAGAGTCCGTGTCAATGAATGAAATTTCAGTCCCGACGAGCGTTTGAACACACGGCTGTCGTGTCGGCTGGCAGTTGCTCTATCCACGTCGCCACCGCGACATATATTGGCAATGTGAGATAAATTACATGTAACGAGAATGTGAAATAGTTAAAATGTAACGAGAATGTGAAATAGTTAAAATGTAACGAGAAAGTGAAATAGTTAACATATTATTATATAACGAGTGTGTGAGCTAAATGAACTATAACCAGAATTGAAAATATATAGACTGTAAGCTGGATGCAAAACATATACAACAGACCGAGGTTGATAAATATATGCACTTTGAAAGAATGTGAAATAGATAACAAATATAATGAATACGTAGAATATATATAACATGTAAGGAACATATAGTATATTTACAGATAAATTACATGTGAAATATGTGTATGTAATAAAACTGCTAAATGTATAAATTAAAAGGTGAATATGATATATATATATATATATATATATATATATATATATATATATATATATATATATATATATATATATATATATAACGCATCTGGAAGACATATAAATATAATGTGACATTTGTAAAATATAATGAAAATATATAACTGTTAATATGAAATACATAAACTATAATCATAATATGAAATACGTTAACAAAAGATAGAAAAGTTAAACATATAAAATATAAAGAAAATGTCAAATATTGGTTATGTATGCACTGATTCCATAAATGATCTCCACGTGACATATGTTGTATGTGTCATTATGTATTTAATGCGATACCGCACTATTTGTTGTACAGACTCGGCACACACATTTCTGGTTTATAGTGAAGTTGTACAGGGCACATATACTATGTTAGTGCATTCATGAAATTATATGTGGAGAAAATATACACTACACATGGTATGTGTTGAGTGAAAATAACAGGACACCTAATGTCGCAAAATCCATTTGTATCCGATTTACGCAGCAGGTTGCAGTCAACCCCAATTTGATCTTCTAGATAATTTTGCGTGCAGTAGTGTGCCATTGGTTTCTGAAGGGGGAGTCAACGTTCATGTCTAACGTAACTCGGGGTAGGGATTGAATACACTAGCCTGGCCTCAGCGCACTGGGAGTTTAAGACCGAGCGCGCTATTCCTTTCGGTCGTGCCGACTTCTTAACGCATATGTACTCTACAGGAAATGTGTAATGTGTAGGCATTGTGTAATGTGTAGGCAATGTGTAATGTGTAGGCAATGTGTAGGCAATTTGTAATGTGTAGGTAATATGTAGTTTAAACACCCAGTGTAATATGCACATGAGAATACAACAGAAAACATGGAATCCCCTAGCGCGTCCAACCCATTCAGAGAATCCACATTCACATATTGCGGCAGCTCCAATAGCTTAATGGCTACACGCTCGCTGGCTTACCGCGGGCTCCTGGGTTCGAACCCGCATTGAAACGAGTGTGTACAATTAGACTACCAGGTCCACCCAGCCTAACATAGAACCAGGAAATATTTTGGGAAGTGAAGGCAGTTTGTGTGACGCTGACACCACCACCCGCCCACTGTCGATTGGGTTATACAGATTCGGATCTAGCTATTTATTCTCTTCTCTTGCCCTGTATCCCCCCCCCCCCCCAATTGCGGTATATGTCCTCAAACAACTCACTCTGAGCCTCAACTCACTCTAAGCCTCAACTCTAAGCCCCAACTGTAAGCCTCAACTTTAAGCCTCAACTCACTCTAAACCTTAACTCAAAGACTCAACTCTAAGCCTCAACTCACTCTAAGCCTTAACTCTAAGCCTCAACTCTAAGCCCCAACTCTGAGCCTTACCTCTAAGCCTCAACTTCATGTCTCATCTATATGCCTTAACTCTAAGCCTCAACTCTATGCCTCAACTCTAAACCTCAATTCACTCTAAGCCTCAACTAAGTCTTAAATCACTCTAAACCTCAACTCACTCTAAGCCTCAACTCTAAGCCTCAACTCTAAGTCTCAACTCACTCTAAGCCTCAACTCTAAGCCTCAACTCACTTTAAGCCTCAACTATCCCAGCAAGTCTGTCAGTGTCCTTCAGATATCGTTCGTTTCTGTTTCCACTTCCCTTCTCTACTTGAGTTTTTAGACTTCAATTTCTGTAGTCCTATGAGTTCCAGACTAAAGATTGTCTAGTTATACTACCCTCAGGTTTTCTCAATGTATGTCCTAGCCATTGCCGGTGTTTGTCTAGTTCTCTCCATGATCTCCGCGTTGGTGTTTTTGCCCAGGCATCGATCAGTGAACAATTTAAACGATGGTCAGAGGGAATAGCAGTGTCCATGCGAATATCGAGCACTATCTCGCTGTTTATACTTGCTTGCTTGCTTGTGTTCGCTGCCTGTGATCTCCAGCGTGAAGTCCTGTATGTCGGATGAAGACATCCTGTTGTCCAACATCAGTGTGATGTCATACAGGACCTGATGTTTGCGTTTCCGTTGAGTATCTGAGTATCCGTTGTCCTATGTCTGGCTTATTGGTGTGCAGACTGGTAATGCCTCGCCGTGCAGGCAGATACTTTCCGACTTCGGATGAATCAACAATCCTACTGACTTTGGCCAGGACCCTGAAGGGACCGGTTGCCCAGGACGCTCGGCGAGGACGCGTCAGTAGGTCTTTGCCAGTATAGAACCTAGCCCTGGTGCCTTGGAAACACCTCTGCGCCCCACTGTTTATACTTCACCTCGACACCGCAAGGTACAAGAGGAACATGATGAGATGAGATGAGATCAATTAGTGAATATGAATGCGCCTTGCACCGTGTATCAAATGCGCACTAAGGTGTGCACCGAATCCTTTACTGTTTACTAACACCCGGACGACATCAATGGATTGAAGACATCAAAGACACTGTACAATCACACAGAATGACACTATCCAATGCCACCCATCGGGCTCTGGAGCACCAATTATTCCTCCCCACGACGCTTGGCGGCAAAAGTGGAAGACAATGAAGATGAGCACCTAGACATTAGCCGGAGAAATTAAAACACCAGGTTTATCTGATAAAGCGTCGGTGTCAGTGTAACGCGACTGCTTTAGATTTGAAGCGGGTTCGAATCCCGAGTTAATATTTCTATCAGTTATTGCGTTATGTAAGAGGTGATATAAACAGGGAGCTATAAAAAATGTCGCTTAAAAGTCGACAGGGTCGACTTCATTGCACCGGGTTTTATCCCATATGGCTCGGTCTCTTTCCGCAGTACGGAAAGCGTCGCACAAAGCACGAACTCCGTAGCTTTTAGCGACGACCCATGGGAGTCTCCGAAACATTTAACTCGTAAACCGAAGGACGCGGCCCGGAATCGAACCCACAACCTTCGGCTCACGAGTCAAACGTCAAACGGCTTGACCACTTCGCCACAGAGACTCCCTGATATGATGTCCTAAATATCGGTGGTCATGACATACCAGAGATTCGATATGTTGATGATACAGTATTGCTATCCACAACACAGAATGGTATCATCATCATCATCATCAAGTGCCGTGCCGGCTGGCGTAGGCGTTCATGGTTCTCCATAGATCTCGGTCTTTGGTTTTCTGGATCAACTCTGCTGCTGATATTAATCCGTGCCACCGTCTCATTCCATCCAGCATCATTTCTCTTGGTCTGCCTCTGCCTCTCTTCCCCTCGATCTTTCCAGTTGTTACGATGTTCTCCAATGCCACTGTTCTCATCACGTGACCGAAGAAAGATGTTTGTCTCTGTCTTATTGTTGTATATAATGTTCTAGTTTCATTAGCCTGTTTCAGGCAGTCGTCGTTAGTTACTCTGGCAGTCCAAGGAATTCGCAACATTCGTCTCAGGAACCACATCTCTGTTGCTTCTAATGTCTTCTTAATTTGTTCATTTACATTCCAAGATTCATTGCCATACAGCAAAACTGATTCTATAGCATTTCAGCACTCTCTTTCTTACATTCAGTGATAGCGACTTATTGCACAAGATACTCTTCATTTTCTTAAATGCGGCTTTTGCCTGCCCTATTCTGCTCTTAATCTCTGTTGTACATCTTCCATCTGATGTTATAAATGCCCCTAGATATTTAAAATTATCCACTTGGTTAAGAATTTTCACTTCTATTTCTATGTCACATTTTGGTGTCACCATTTTCTTTGATATTACCAATAGAATGGTATAGAAAACCTAATAGCCTCAACTCAATTGAATAGTGAAAATCACAACTTCTATCTTAACATAGCAAAAAGAAAGATAATGCATACAGATAAAACCACTATGGAGAAAGAAATATATGTTAATGAGAAACAATTGGAGGTTGTGGAAAATTTTGAATATCTTGGGTCATTGATTACCAACAATGGTGACACAATGAAAGAAATTAAACGACGACTATCAATTGCTCTTCAGAGACTAAAACTGAATTATGGAGTGGGACAGACAGAACTACAAAAATTAGATTTTTAAAAGCATGCATCTTTCCCATTGCAACATACGCCTGTGAGACATGGACACTTACTAAACAAGCTGAACAGCGCATAAACGCCTTTGAGTATAAATGTTATAGACGAGTTCTGAGAATATCTTGGGTAAAGAAAAGAACAAATGCATGCATACTTCAAGAGTTGAATATTGAAGAAGGTTGGCTATTAAAGACGATAAAACAAAGAAAATTGAAATATTTTGGTCACATAAAACGATACGAAAGTTTGGAGAGAACAGTAATGGAGGAGTATGCCTGGGAAGAGAGGAAGAGGAAGGCCAAAGAGAAGATGGGTGCAGGATGTGACGGATGATCTCCAAATGGGTGTATCGGACGTTGGACATCTTGCTTATGATCGAGAGGTTTTCCGGAAAGTTTGTTATGGCAGCGAGGTTCTGCAAAGGACATGCTACTGAATGAATGAATGAATGAATGAATGAATGAATGAATGAATGAATGAATTGCGATATGTAGCCTGATCTGACCAGTCTCCGTGGCGATGGCGCTGCAGACGCGATTCGTAATGCCGCTTACTTGCGTTCTAAACACAGCAGTGACCGTTTTGGCAGCAGACCGTGTCTCGCTGCTTTTAACGAGTTGATATGGAAGCCGGTCGTTTAGAAATCAATGGCAAACTACTTAACGTAAAACTTGCGAAGACATCAACAACGGCAGTAAAATGCTGGTGTTGACTGCAACGTCATGTAAAGGATATGCAAATTTTAAAAAAAAAGACTCATCTGAGAAAAGTAGATGATCGTTTCCATGGGAACCATTCCATGCGCGAATGTTTACTTGTAATTGTGTTGATTTTATTTGTAAATCATTATTTTATATGGGTACGGTAAACATGCGGTAACTGAGTCATTTATAAAGACTTGTTCTTCAAGGAATAATGCGACTTTTGTTGACAAATAAGAAAATAGGTTACGGTAATTATGAGGTTATTGTGAACATTATAAAGAACGGGTTGTTTAAGGAATAATGTGAGAATTGTTGACACATAATAAGATAGATTTGTTTGTTTGTTTGTTTGTTTTGTTTTGTTTTGTTTTGTTTCGCATATCCTTTACAGGACATCGTTGTCAACACCAGCATTTTACCGCTGTTGTTGATTTCTTGGCAAGATTACGCTCAGTAGTTTGCCATCGCTTTCTGAGCGACCGGCTCACTTACCCCGTAAGTCACCAACGCGGCGAGAACTGCTACCAATTCTCGCGCGCTACGTTACCCTACGTGGATAAATGGGATTACAAAGAAAGTCGTTTAACCTCTAGGCCAGGGTGACCGGCATAAGATAGATTACAGTAAATAAATATTAGGTAATTGTGAAAATTGTAACGGCCAGTTTATGGAATAATGCAATTTTTGTTGACAAATAAGAAGATACATTACGGTAAATATGAGGCAATTGTGAACATTATAACGACCCGTTGAGTATGGAATAACGCGACTTTTGTGGACGAATGAGAAGTCAAATTACGGTAAACGTGTGATAATTTCGTACTTTGTAAAGATTTGTAGAATAAAGCGCCTTTCATGGCGATTAAGAAGACACACAAATCACTGTAAACATGCAACAATTAGAAACTTTACAAGAGTTCGTTCTTCTCATAATAATGTGAGAGTCATGACGAACAAGATGATAAATAGGCAAGTATTAAAAGATTTTAAGGCCTTAAACCGGATTATTAAACACGTACAGAAGAGATTACACACAAACTAAAGTGATTACAGACATACAGAAAAAGATTACAGACATACAGAAAAAGATTACAGACATACAGAAAAAGATTACAGACATACAGAAAAAGATTACAGGCATACAGAAAAAGATTACAAACATACAGAAAACTATTACAGACATACAGAACAGGATTACAGACATACACAAAAGATTACAGACATACACAAAAGGATTACAAACATACAGATACAGATCACAGACATACAGTAAAAGATTACAGACATACATAAAAAGATTACAGACATAAGAACAAGGCAATATCCATGCTGTGGTCTGGCTGGGACAAGAGACAGATGTAAGAACGTTATAACAGTCTGGGTATTGAGGAAGACAGAAGTGAACAGAAGAAGACAGCGCTTGATGAGTTCACAAAGAAAAACAGCACTGGGTGAGTTCACAAAGAAAGACAGGACTGGGTGAATCGACAGACGAAGACAGCATTGAACGAGTTCACAAAGAAATACACAGCTTGATGAGTTTACAGACAAAGACAGCACTTGATGAGTTTACAGACGAAGACAGCACTCGATGAGTCGACAGAAGAACATACTGCAGGATGAGTGGACATAAGAAGATAGCACGGGATGTGTTGACAAAGTGACACGGAAGGCAATCAGCCGACTAATTTATTAAATCCACGGAACACATTGATGTGTAGCTACATCATCGTCTCAGCGTCCCACCATGCCCCATGATTATGATGAGAACGACCTGATTGAAGCGCGTACGCACACTCAACGCATTCGCCTCGTAATCTCACGTACACGGTTCACAAATAGTTCAGTACTTACTTGAAGTCCCTGTTGGCCGGTTCATATTTGCGAACTGGAAATCACAAAACACGCGAATCAACTACAGCGCTAAAAATGACGAGTGAATCATAGAAAATGCAGTCCAATCCTGATTTAATTCCCAAGAATTTACATGGATAATTTGTCAATTAACATTTCCGTAGATTTACAGACGCTGAATTTACGTGATTGTTAATCCATTTGTAGATTGATACTCCTGAATTAGCGATTGTGTTGTAATTTTTTTAAATCAGATGCTACTAGATGCTCGGTTGGTAATTCCGTCGGCTGATGACAGTATCATAACTGGAGGATGTAGTTGTTGCTGATGAAGTTGCCGTTGTTAGTAGGGCCGCTGAAAGAGGTTGACAATTGCAGCTGGGGCAAATGTGGTAGGTTTCTCACACTCCACCAATAGCGCACAAGCAGACGTCAAATTGTAAGAATGCCGTGGCCAGGAAGACATCCACAGCTGTGATCAAAGTCAGACAGAGACTTGAGATCGCCACCAAAGTCACTACCAGGGGGCAAAAAAATGGTCCTCTAGGACTTGAGGACAGCATCACACACAAGCCACGTCTGTCACATCAACCCGTCCTGCTTGTGACCTCAAGTCCTGTCAACTGCCAATCCGTAGACGGAAATACTGAAAGAAGCACGCATGCGGACTTAACGACCGCCATCTTGTCAACATGGCTCCGCCCAAAGATTTAAACAGATTCGCGTCGCTATTGGTCTAAATCAAATTGGTTGATCGACAGTTGTGTCCGTACCTCGCGGCATCACAGCGGCAACATCTTGACGATTATAACTGACTAAGAAAGGGAATCATATGCCGGTTTAATTTGCGTTTTGTGCGCCGGGAACCTAAAACAATACAACGGGTAAGTTTGTGTGTCAAAGCGTCTCCGCAATTATTGACACGAAAGTTGTATGACGCGATTCTCTGTCTAATCCGCCCACAATTCTCCGCACCTGGTCGGTGGAAATTAGACGGCAATTTGCGCGCAAGTGTTTGTGTGTTTGTGTGTGGCTGTGGGTGTGTATGTTGCTGCCAGTTCATGACGGCATTTCCCAAAATTATGAAAAGGTAAACAGCGACAATTGGAACCTACAATGCACATACTCAATACACTATCAGGGGTTTTCACAATCTTACTTACGGGGGAACTCGTAAACGCTTTATTATTCTTTGAGACACTTATCTCATGGCTATTAAACTTGATAGTTTATTGCCCTAGGGCACATGTTTATAAGCACAGTTATCCTGGGTTCCAATCTCACCCGTTTTTCCTCCCGATATTTCGGCTTTGACCTGATCCAGGTACATAGAAAAGTCGCTTAAAAGTCGACAGGGTCGACTATATTGCACCAGGTTTTATCCCATATGGCTCGGTCTCTTTCCGCAGCACGGAAAGCGTCACACAAAGCACGAACTCCGTAGCTCTAGCGACGACCCACAGGAGTCTCCGAAAAATTTAACTCGTGAACCGAAGGACGCGGCCCGGAATCGAACCCACAACCTTCGGAGCCCGAGTTAAATGGCTTGACCACTCTGCCACAAAGACTCCCTGATCCAGGTACATAAGATGAGGTATATGAAGGATAGCGATAAAGATTAACTTAAGACAACAATTAGAGATTAGAACATAGATCAAGGTAAAGATAATTACAAGACAACGGTGGAAATAAAGATAAGGTCAAGATAACAGCAAAGAGCCCTTGTCCACACATTGGGGCATACGTTATATATGGTGCTAGCCGGATGTGTATAAAGACCACCCACACGGGGAGTGGTAGTAGCCTTGTGGCTGGGCACTAGCCTACGCATCGGTGGGAATGGGTTCCATTCGTATCGGCGCGGATTCGGATTTTTGAAACTGGCTTGAGGTCCCAGGTCAACCCACATGCGTACCAATAAAATGCCTGGGGAGTAGAGGCGGCCGGCGTGACACTGACCACATCACTCCCGAGTGACCAGTGGTCTGTAACATTATAGGTCTCGCACCTTTTGCCCAACGCGCCTTAAGGCTGCGAAAGGATCCTTTTTGGTTTATATTGAAGAAATTCCAGTCCAACATGGAGGATAGGCGGTTGAGCTGTTAAGTCCTGTAGGGTGTTTATGCTTGTGGATACAGTTTGCTTACACACTTTCCTCTTGTTGGACTGGTAGTGCATGGTTTCCCCCCTCCCCCCCCCCCCCCCTGCTACTGAGTTAAGTCCGTGGAGCGACACTGTGGACAAATGCTTCTACATCTGTCCGTGGCTGTTTGTACCGTGAACTGCATGTTCAGAAAAATGGCGGCCAGCTGGTTACTGAACTAACTGGGTTTGCCTTATGCAGTAATGTGTGGCTGATGGTTTTCTAGTGACTACCGCTTCTATCGACGATGAACTGTATTTTGCGTGGCGGACTTTTGTGTTGGCATTCTGGCAGCGGCATTATGCATAGTGTACCAGTGCGGGTTGTTTGCTTTGTCGTGACTCCTATCTGTTCCACTTTTCACAAGGGGCAGTGAGGATCATTTTGTGTGATATTCACTGTAACATGAACGAAGTATCACGGTGCTACCTTTTGTCGTGAAGTTGGAGCCGCGACTAACTAACTGTCTAACTAACTAAACGGATCCTTTACTTCCTCAAATAATCGACGCTCGTGGCTTCAAGATTAAGCCGGCCGCTTTTACTTCCTGGAACATTTCCTGCTACCACTATACCGCTGGGTTGACCTGGCAGCTCGTCTTTTTAAACATTCCTTCCTCGATGGGGGGTCGAGCACATGTCCCTCCATCGGCAGGCACTCGCGCTAGTCATTGCTCCACTGCCATTCTCCCCTCAAACGAAGACAATGATAAGACAATTATACATCGTTATCTCATCGCATTCCTCTTGTACCTTGCGGTGTCGAGGTGAAGCATAAACAGCGGGAGAGTGTCCGTTTATGGGCTTCATATGTCTAATTTTCCATGGACTCTGTTAGTCCCTCTATCCATTGTTGGCATGGTCAGTCTCTTCTTCTGTTCCATTTGGTCTGTACATCATTGCTTGTTGTGGTATAATGTCAGTTGGTAGCCTAGTTACCTGACCAAACCATTTAACTTGCTGTTTTCTGATGAAATCTAGCGCTGCTATTACCCCCACTTTAGTTCTGATTTCTTCATTTGCTTGCTTGCGTTCGCTGGCTGTCAACTCCAGCGTGAAGTCCTGTATGTCGGATGAAGACATCCTGTTGTCCAACATCAGTGTGATGTCATACCGGACTGAGGTGTGCGTGAGTATCCGTTGTCCCATGTCTGGCTTATTGGTGTGCAGACTGGTTGTACCTCGCCATGCAGGCAGATACTCTCCGACTTCGGAAGAATCAGCGATCCTACTGCTTTAGCCAGGGCCCCGAAGGGACCTGTTGCTCAGGACGCTCGGTGTGGACGTGTCAGCAGGTCTTGGCCAGTATAGAACCTGGCCCTGGTGCCTTGGAAACACCTCTGCGTCCCATTTCTTCATTTCTGGTTGTCTCTCTTCTTGATACTGTGAGTATTCTTCTGAAGGATGAAGAACATTTTTAATTTTAATTAATATGTTCTTGTCTCGACCATGTCATGCCCCACCATCTCACTCGATCACCAGAGTCGTGTATCAGCTCTGTGTTCTTCTCTCGACCATACGACGTGGCCAAGCCATCCACATATTTACTTCTCTGCTTTTCCATTTTTATTTTCCTCTCAGTCTTGCCAGTTGTCACCAAGTTCTCTATTTTATTTCTTCTTATAACGTGCCCCCCCCCCCCCCAAAAAAGTGTGACTGTCTACGTTTAATTTTTCTAATTAATTTGCGGCTTTCATTTCCAGTGAACAACTGGGATTAGAATTAAATTGTAAAAAGACAGATTATGGTCGTCACTAGAAAGAACGAAATATCACAATGTAATATACAAGTAAATGGGAATATTCTTCAACAAGTGAATCGGTACAATTATCTCTGAACAGTCATAACATCTGATGGGAGATGCCTTGTAGAGATTAGAACAAGAATCGCCATGGCGAAAGTAGCTTTTAGCAAGATGAAAAACATACTGACCAATAAAAAGATGTCAATTGAAACGAGAAAAAGGGTGTTGAGGTGCTACATAGAGCCTGTTCTTTTGTATGGATGTGAAACTTGGACAATGAGCAGTCAAGCTGAAAAACATCTGATGGCTGTGGAAATGTGGTTCTTGAAGAAAATGCAAAGAGTACCACAGACAGACAGAAAAACCAATGACCAAGGAGACAAATGAAAATCGTAAATTGATTAGAGAAATTAGACGTAGACAGTGAAAATTTTGGACATGTTATGAGAAGAGATGGATTGGAACTTAGTGACAACTGGCAAGATCGAAGGAAACAGATCAAGGGGAAGACCGAGAAGTAAATACCTGGATGGCTTGGCCACATGGCATGGTCGAGACAGGAACACTGAGCTGATCCAGGACACTGGTGATCGAGTGAAATGGCGAGTCATGACCGCCCACGCTTTCCGGCATGGCACATGATTGATTGATTGATCTCATTTGTAAGACTTGCTGATTGGGTTTTTTCTCTGTGTGTCCATGGTATTCTTTGCAAGTTATGGTAACTATGCCTTTCAATTATCATTTTCTCGGGTGTGCTTTCTAATCTGTACTTCTTTCTTCTACTTCTCTAAGTACCAAATAATACTTGATTACAGGATGTCTATCATCTCGTCTTATTGCTCTTGCATCATCTCAATTTGTGCCGTGTGCATCATCTCATCCTGTTCCTCTTGTATCTTGCGGTGCCGAGGTGAAGCATAAACAGCGGGAGAGTGCTTGTTTATATTCTTCACATATCGAGATTCCCATGGACTCTGTTATTCCTTCTCACCATCTTTTACATGTCTCTCTTATTCCCTCTGTCCGTCGTTTACATGTTCGGCCTCTACTAGTCATATCTAGTATATAACAGAGAGACATTCCAAGACTGTTAGTTGGCAAAGTTCTGCATGTAACCAGCAACTAGATGATGATAATCGAGAACCTAATTACATGGCGCTGGGTCGACTCTAGGGCCGGACTGGCTTAACAACAGACCCCAGCCCCTGCTCTGTTTGAACCTGGACGGCTGTCGTGGTAGGCAACCGTACAAGCTACTGCACCACAACAGCTCCAGTTATATAATTACACCAGAGACACTGGCTGAGGACCATACATATAACCAGCTGATAAATTGATTATCAAGTATTATTTGGTACTTATAGAGGTAGAAGAAAGAAGTACAGATTAGAAAACACTCGAGAACATGATAAGATACGATGAGATGATACATGAGGAACAAGATGAGATGAGATAATAAAAGAGGAATGAGATGAGATGATACAAGAGGGACAAAACAGGATGATATAAGAGGAACAAGAGGAGATGATACAAAAGGAACAAGATGAGATACTACAAGAGGAACAATGTGGGATGATAGAAGAGGAACAAGATGGGATGATACAAGAGGAGCAAGACGGGATGATACAAGAGGAACAAGATGGGATGATACAAGAGGAACAAGACGGGATGATACAAGAGGAACAAGATGGGATGATACAAGAGGAACAAGATGGGATGATACAAGAGGAACAAGACGGGATGATACAAGAGGAACAAGATGGGATGATACAAGAGGAACAAGATGGGATGATACAAGAGAAACAAGATGGGATGATACAAGAGGAACAAGATGAGAAGATACAATAGGAACGAGAGAGAATGATACAAGAGGAACAAGATGAGACACACAAGAGGAACAAGATGAGAAGATACAAGAGGAACAAGATATGAGATACAAGAGAAAAGGATGAGATTAGAGGGTGCAAGAAGAACAAGATGATATGATACAAGAAGAACAAGATGATATGATACAAGAACAAGATGATATGATACAAGAGGAACAAGATGATATGATACAAGAGGAACAAGATAATATGATACGAGAGGAACAAGATGAGATGTTAAGCTAGATAGCCTGCTGTCGTGTGTAAATCTGTTGCTGTCCTATGTGAATTATCTACCAGATCGTGAAATTTAGGTACGACGAGGTTTGCCTCTTTTCCACTATTGCTTTACGTCTGAGTCGACAATTATATTTTCCTGATATTCATGCCCTTTTTACATCCTCAAAATATTCAATTCTCCTCAATTATATTTGTCTTAACCACCAAACATCTTTTTTTTTTCTTCAGGCAGTAGAAACAATCCCTTGCCGGCTTGCTAGACCAGCAGCAGGTTAAGGAGGAGAATATACTGGCACCTGGCTGTCTTGACAGACCTTATTTTGTTATAGTGTGTTTTTAATAAAGTCATAATAACTACAAGGCATGGCGGGAACCAGGGATGGAGTTATACCTCTCCATATAACAAAGCCTGGACTGGATTGTAGAGACGATGAGTTGCCCATACAACATGATCGCTCTCTCGGCCTGTCTAGTTTACTCCAGAGGAAAGGTAACACCAATACGTCTGGAACAAGAAAGCTGCAGAAGCTGCCAGATCAGCATAGCAATGCTCTGACTGTTCGTCTAACGGAGCTTCGCCTGTCGTAGACCAGTTACCGACCAAGGTATAGGGCATGGTCTGCCCTGATATGACATTTAGTCTTTAGGTTGCATTTCCTCGCATCAGGATAAGACCTGTACCCTCCCAGTTGTGCTCCTCCATACGAAGCTGTTGGCACAATGTGGTTTGTCGAGTTTGGTGAGCGCTGCTCAACATTCAGCGCTAGCAGAAAGCAGGTAGTACCGTCTACTGTCATACGGTAGCTCAGTCATATCTGACTAAGACCTGACATCCCAACATTCGGCGCTAACAGAAAGCAGGTAGTGCCATCTACTGTCATACGGTAGCTCAGCCATATCTAAGACCCGACATTCGGTGTTAACAGAAAGCAGGTAGTACCGTCTACTGTCATAGGATAGCTCAGTCATATCTAAGACCTGGCTCAACAGAAACTGAATAACGTGACCGCATTAAACGTCACACTGGCTTGGGCAGAACAGAGATGGAAGAGTGGTTCGGTTCCCGGAAGAAGAGCCAGGACTGGATCAGCACGATGAGGGATGGACACAAGATATTGCGGTACACTGGACATGGAGATGCACTAGGCAGGAACACTGGCAACTGATGGAGACATCTGTAGGCATGCCGTGATGAGGGCCACCTTATGCACAGTGACCGACACACGATGTTGATGATGTTGAAATCGCTTGTGGAGTCCGACGATTGTGTCTTCGCCTCAAACCAGCTGGAAATGGGCGTTATCTCCTGTTGGTTCTGGTGCTCTGATTCCAGCTTGGTTCTGCAGCTGTTTCTTGTATATTCCTCGGCGCCGTCAAACGTATAGTTTGTTTCATTCTTCTCTCTCTCTCTCTCTCTCTCTCTCTCTCTCTCTCTCTCTCACACACACAGAGGGAGAGAGCACGAGAGAGAGAGAGAGAGAGAGACATAAATATCATAATTTCTCCCCCCCCCCTCTATTTTTCTCTCACTTACTCATTCTCTCTCCATCTCTCTAAAAGTCTTTCTCATTGTCTCTTTCCGTGTCTTTATAGGTCTCTTGTCTCTCTATCTCAGTGTCTGTTTATACGAGGGTTGGTTAATAAGTAAGTCCAAATGGTTGTAGAAAAATAACTAAATATTATAACAACTTGAAACCAGTTTATTTTTATACAGACATTGCCCCTTTATTTTTCAACACAATTTCCTCCAACATTGATGCACTTATCCCATCGTTTTATCAGTCCTCCCAAACCGGCTGAATAGAATTGCGTGCTCTGTTTTCTAAACCACGTTTTCACTTCACATTCAACTTCGGCGTCACTCGCGAAATGTCTCCCGCCAAGGTGGGTTTTCGGTGGACTTAGCCCCTAGCGATTTCCCGTAAAACGGTGCATAAAAAAATGTTTTGCATACCCTTTACAGGACATCGCTGTCAACATCAGCATCTTTCAGCTGATTGTTGATATCTTGGCAAGATTACGCTCAGTAGTTTGCCATTGCTTTCTGAGCGACCGGTTCACATACCCCGTAAGTTACCGACGCGGAGAGAACCGCTACCGATTCTCGCCGTCGTCATATTACTCACGTGAGTATACGGGATTACGGAGAAAGTCGCTAACCTCTAGGCCAGAGAGACCAGCAAAGCGGTGCATAGCTGGGTAGAAAATGTTACGAGGGTGAGTCAATAAGTAAGTCACACAGTTCTGTGTTGTGGCAGGTAAATGAAAACAAAGCACTCAGTTCTTGCAGCCGGTTCGGGAGGACTGATAAAACGATGGGATAAATGCATCAATGTTGGTGGAAATTATGTTGGGAAATAAAGGGACAATATATGTATAAAAATAAACTGGTTTCAAGTTGTTATCACAGTTAGTTATTTTTATACAGCCATTTGTGACTTACTTATTAATTTACCCACGTGTGTGTGTGTGTATGTGTGTGTATATATATATATATATATATATATATATATATATATATATATATATATATATATATATATATATATATATATCACGTCCGAAAAAAAATATCCGGATGAACGCAGCAGAAGAAGATAATCTGGATGGCTTGGCCACGTGATATGATTGAGACAAGGACACAGTTGATCCACGACGCTGGTGATCGTGTGAGTTGGCGAAACATGACCGCCCACGCTTATCGACATGGCACATGATGCTGAGATTTATAGCAATAGCAAGTAGCCAGAAGTTTTGGCGTTCTTCTCGCGACTTCCTGGCTATCGTTGCCAGATGCCTTTCGGTTTTCGCGGCCAAA
The DNA here is from genome assembly GCA_963921405.1 of Cepaea hortensis. Lineage (NCBI taxonomy): Eukaryota > Metazoa > Mollusca > Gastropoda > Stylommatophora > Helicidae > Cepaea > Cepaea hortensis. The sequence continues at coordinate 4,937,306 of OY992886.1, read as the reverse complement.
CACACACCACAACCTTCTTCCGTTTGGCCCCACTGATATGGTTGAAAAACAAAGCGCATATTGTGCAAGTGAGACCTTGTGTTGACTTACTAAACACACTAGGAGGTCATCTTGTGTCTCCATTGTCCATCTTCTGGTATTATCCCTCTCATCTGTATGTTTTTCTCAACGGACAGCGGATGATTGTATTGTTTGAGGCAGTCTGTGTGCATCTTTAATTTGATTAATTCACCGCGTGTTTGCTACTAACTTGTCCCCCTTCTCGTAATGTTGTGTGTTCACATCCTGTTGGCCGGTTTCTTAAGTGGTCTGTTTTCCGCCTCCGGTGAGACCTGTTACATGAGCTTTCAGATTGTACTTGTTTCTCCTGGGAGTTCTACTGAAGATCATGATGGCACAGACAAATGAGTCGACCGTCATTTTCATATTAGTTAGTCAGTCGCGGTTTAAACTTCACTGCCAAGGGTCGCCCAATTATGCTCCATTCCTGTGCCAGTAAATATTACACAAAATGCACCTCACTGCCCCTTGTGAAAACTGGAACAGACAGGAGTATCGACAAACCAACAGCCCGCACAGGTTTACAAAAGTCCGCCACAAAATATACAGTTCATCGTCGATGGCAGTCACTAGAAAACCAACAACCACACATTACTATATAAGGCAACCCAGTTAGTTCAGCACCCGGCCTGCCGTTATTTTTCTGAACATGCAGTTCACGTTACAAACAACTGCAGACAGATGTAAAGCACTCCACACGAAATTAAAAGCTCACAGTGTCGCTCCACGCACTCAGTAGCAGGGCGATGGAACCATACACTACCAGTCCAGCATGAGGAAAATGCGTAAGCAAATGGTAGCCACAAGCATAAACACGCCAGAAGCCTTCGCGGCTCAATCGCCTGTCGTCCATGTTGAGGACCGGAAGTATGTGTCATACAATTTATACGCTTATAGCAATTTACTGTCAGAAAGAACCAGGTATTCCAGATGATACAGCAGAAAGATGCTGTTGAGTTGATTTGTGTCATGAATCAACATCACAGCACTCGGTATATTCACATACGTGCTCATCTTCAACAGTCGCTCTCTCAGTCACTCTCCTTGCTTCTCTCTTTGTGTCTCTCAGTCTCTCTATATCTGTCTCTATCAATCTTTCTATATCCCTCTCTATCTCTCAAATGCCACTATATCCCTTTTCTATCTCTCAAAATCAATCTATACCCCTCTCTATCTGCTTCAATCTCTCTATAACCCTACCTATCTCTCTCAATATCTCTCTGTAACCCTATCTTTCTCAATATCTCTCTATATATCCCAAAATAACCCCTCTATATTCATCTATATTTCCCCCAGTCTCTCCCCCCTTTTCTATCTCTCGATTCGAGTCTTAGAATCAATCCCGAAAATCCCACGCTTGTAGCCTGAAGTTCCGCCATTACCACGGAAACATCACCATTTTACAGTAATAGCAAATAGTTAGATTTACAGCAATAGCAAGTAGATATATTTACAGTAATAGCAACTGGATAGATTTACAGTAACAGCAAAGAGTCCCAATATCAATCGCACCAGTTACAGTCTGGTTATTTCTTTTACTGAATGTCGGTCAGACCCTCTGGACACTCCTTGTCGCACCAGTTTTTACACGCCATAATGATTTATCTGTTATTCCGTGCTATATACATGATCCTAAAGCTCCCCAATCACATCTGCCTTGTCATGCACCAATACCTACCAAGGGGTACAGACCCAGCCAGTCTGCCCTCTGCTCGTTTCCGACCACACCAGCATGTCCTGGGGAAAAGAACGAACGAACGAAAGTCTTTATTTTCAAAGGGTTAAGAATTGGGCACGCAGGCCCGTCTGACATTCTGCCCTTCTTCTCTATTTCCTCTCATACATTCTTTCATTCAACATCACTTATGAAGCAAATTTTGACAACAAAAGAACAATAGCATTAAAACGCATGAAAAATAATCAATAACAAATGACTCACTGAGGCAGTATTTAACATGGGCATTATAAATACCTAAGGAGGATGTAACGTACCATACATAAGGGAATGTTTTTTGGCTAGTCGTCGATTGAGATAAGTTACCATTATTGTCTTTTTGTGTTTTTGTTTATGGGGGATTGTAGTATGCATTGAGATAGTGTTCAAACAGGTTGCGAATATATGTATAATGATTGGTGATGTCTTTGATTTCTTGTGGAAGATAGTTCCACAACTGAGCGGCAGAGTATGCTAAGCTTGTTTTATATAAGTCTGTCCTAGGTTTAGGGACATGAAGTATATTTAGTCGTTCGCTATGTCTAGCGTTATATTTAAACAATGGCCAAAGGTAGCTTGGAGAATTTTGAAATAGGATTTTGTGAATTAGTTTGGCCTTATTAAAAAGCAGGCGCTTGTGGAGTGGCAGTAACCGAAGACGTTTATGTAGGTTAGAATTGTCGGTAAGCTTTTCACCAAAAATTAAAGGCACTGCCCTTTTCTGGAGTGAATATAGGCGTTTTGTTATTGATTTGGAGCATCCATCCCAGACTGTGGAGCAGTAATCAATATGTGTTTGTATATGGGAAGTATAGAATATCTTTCTTGTGTTTTCGTCAAGGAAATTTTTAATTTTGGCAAGTTGGTATACTTTTTTGGCTATTTGTTTAACGAGAGCATGAACATGTGAGTTAAAGGTTAGATTTTGATCTATGATAAGACCCAGTGCCTTGTGCTCGGTGACACTTTCTACAGGCGTGCTACCAATGTGCAGCTGAAGAGTTCTCTGCGAGTTTAGATCTAACATAGATCTAACATATGCTGCCTATCTTTGATTTTTAAAGGCGGAAGTAGTAATGTTGTAGTAGTAGGTCACTGCAAGATAGATGTATCAAAATCCGACTTCGTCTTTCTTTCGTTTGAAATGTGTCTATATCCGCTATGTTGTCTTTTGTGTGAATTTCACTGTCTTTTTCAGTTCACTCAATAGTCCAAAGAGTTTATCTTCCACTGTTGTTTCTCTAGGCCAGAAGGTATGCCTAGATATGTCGTCTTTTTGGCAGTCGTTGAGTATTTGATCAGCTATCTGCGGCGCCAATACACATGTGCACATTGCTAATTCACCAATCTTGATTATTTTTATACATGTGGTTGCGTAATCTATTGTGTCTTGTTCTGAGGCGAAGAATAATTATTTGTTTTGGTCTGTTCATAAATGACGGCCATTCAGAAGGCAATGGCAAATTACTGAAGGTAAAACTTTCCCAGCAATCACTAACAGCCAAAAATGCTTGAGTTGATTGCTACGTCCTGTAACGGATTTGCAACTAACTTTGAAGAGTCCATTGCTAGACCATATGGTACCATCTCTTAGGAGCCTAATTATTAGGTTTAATTTCTTGAGGGCCCACCACTACACCTGTATAGTACCACCTCTTTGGGAGTCCATAGCTACGCTGTATAGCAACATTTCATGGGGCGCTCATCACTTAACTGTATAGCAACATCTCATGGGATGCTCATCAATGAACTGTATAGCAACATCTCATGGGATGCTCATCAATTAACTGTATAGCAACATCTCATGAGATGCTCATCAATGAACTGTATAGCAACATCTCATGGGACGCTCATCATTGAACTGTATAGCAACATCTCATGGGACGCTCATCATTGAACTGTATTGCAACATCTCATGAACATCACTGAACTGTAGTGTCCAACAACTTGAGCCTATTGCACAAAACCAAAGTGCAGAAGGAGCATGAGCTTCGACGTACGTCCAGCTAGACACCCTGCAATGATGTGCACTTGGTGTTTAGACGAAGCGATGGTGTTACTTGAACGTTGTGGGATGGTATTTAGACGAGGAGATGGTGTTACTTGAAAGTAACATTTAAACGTGACATATTGGTATGTGTGTATCAGGAGATAGTGTTACCTAAAAGTGACATTCAAACGTGACATATTGGTGTGTGTGTATCAGGAGATAGTGTTGCCTAAAAGTGACATTCAAACTTGACATATTGGTGTGTGTGTCAGGAGATGGTATTACTTGAACGTGACATATTGATGTTCAGCCGAGGTGATTATGTTATTTGGATGTAAGAGATTCGTGTTTAGACCAGGCAATGGCGTAGCCGAGTTACACGTTTGAATCCCCTGTGCCAATATTTTTTTTATTTCACATTGATACTGTTGGCGTGTTCTCTGATACATTTCTTAACCTTTCCTTCTATGAGTGCTAATAAATACAACTGAACGTATTTTTAAGGCCTACGTTCACTCCTGACGGATACTTGAACGTTAGACGTCATCAGAACTAGGCAGGTGTGCTACCTAACCTCACCCGTGTGCTACCTACAGCTCGCCCACACAAACGCCCTTAACAACCTTACCTTCTAAACAATTTTACAGGCGAACGCAAGATACGACCACCTCAAACTCTGAGCATTAATCTCCAGCAACAACCGCCCATTGAGACAAGTTTAATGCAGATTTCCCAAGTTCACAAGCACACTTGCATGTTCCGAGACCAAATTTGCTCTCGCACAAGACTCGGCCAGCCCTCGGGCCCCATCTAAATAGTCCAAAGCCGATGGTAATCGTTAGACAAACACGAGTTCTAACTGCTTGAACAAAAGAGCATCCTCATAATACATTTGCTTGGGGAAAATAGAAGCAGGCAGAATTCGAGACTTTGTCGAGGAATGAACTGCAACTTGTGCAGTAAAGACGTTCAGTACAGGTTAGGGAGCAGTGTAGAAAGGAGCATTTCTGGTAAAATCACCATCATCATCATCATCATCATCATCATCATCATCATCATCATTATCATCATCATCATCATCATCATCATCATCATCATCATCATCATCATCATCATCATCATCATCAAGTGCCGTGCCGGCTGGCGTAGCCGTTCATGTCTCTCCACAGATCTCGGTCCTTGGTGCTCTGGATCAACTCTGCTGATGATATTCCTCCATGCCACCGCCTCAGTCTAGCCAGCATCAAATCTCTTGGTTTACTTCTGCCTCTTTCCCCACGGATATTTCCAGCTGTCACGATGTTCTCCCATGCCCACCTTCTCATCATATGACCAAAGCATGCTGCTTGTTTCTTTTTTGTTGTTGTATGTTGGTCAACTAGATGATACAACAAATGTTGTATGTCTCCGTCTTATTGTTGTATGTTGGTCAACTAGATGATACAACAAATGTTGTATGTTCGTCAACTAGATGACACAACAAATGTTGTATGTTGGTCAACTAGATGATACAACAAATGTTGTATGTTGGTCAATTAGATGATACAACAACTTTTGCATGTCTTTTTCTTGTTGTTGCATGTTGGTCAACTAGATGATACAACAAATGTGGCATGTCCTGTGTAGGACGTAGCCATCAACCCTAGGGTGGTTGTCTAGGCCAGTTTACGTTCAGTAGTCTGCCATGGCTTTCTGAACGAGACGTCGACGTTGGAGGCCAACTGACTGGAGCAGGGAATCAACTCCCCCCCCCCACTACCCCCACGTAACCCACTGTACCGTCAGCGCACTAGAAGTTTAAGAACGAGATCTGAACGCATAATCTCAGACCTTGGCCCATAATGTTAGAGCTAGACCCATAATGTCAGAGATAGACCCATAATGTCAGAGATGGACCCATAATGTCAGAGATAGGCCCATAATGTCAGAGATAGGCCCATAATGTCAGAGATAGGCCCATAATGTCAGAGATAGACCCATAATGTCAGAGATAGGCCCATAATGTCAGAGATAGGCCCATAATGTCAGAGATAGGCCCATAATGTCAGAGATAGGCCCATAATGTCAGAGATAAACCCATAATGTCAGAGATAGGCCCATAATGTCAGAGATAGGCCCATAATGTCAGAGATAGGCCCATAATGTCAGAGATAGGCCCATAATGTCAGAGATAGGCCCATAATGTCAGAGATAGGCCCATAATGTCAGAGATAGGCCCATAATGTCAGAGATAGGCCCATACTGTCAGAGATAGGCCCATAATGTCAGAGATAGGCCCATAATGTCAGAGATAGGCCCATAATGTCAGAGCTAGGCCCATAATGTCAGAGCTAGACCCATAATGTCAGAGCTAGACCCATAATGTCAGAGATAGGTCCATAATGTCAGAGATAGACCCATAATGTCAGAGCTAGACCCATAATGTCAGAGCTAGACCCATAATGTCAGAGACAGGCCCATAATGTCAGAGATAGACCCATAATGTCAGAAATAGACCCATAATGTCAGAGATAGACCCATAATATCAAAGATAGACTCATACTCTCAAACCTTGACCCATAATGTCAGAGAAAAACGTTTTTGTGTTAGAAAGCCGCTCCTTTTGGAGGAGAAACGGAGGGTGTGCAATGGACTAACAACGTGTGATATCAATACTTTTTTTCTTATTATGTTTTAATTTTTAATTACACTTTCTAGTTTCATGTTTTTGCTTCCTTTCTGTTTTTCTGTAGATCTGTTGGTGTTGTTGCTGATGTAGGTCACTAAGATCGAAACGTTGATTCCTTGTGTTGTGGTGTTGTTTTAATCTTATGTTTACGTTGTTATTAATATCATTGTTGTGTTTACACCGTGACTTCCTGTAAACATATTTGCGTTCATTGTAAGGTATGCATACTGTGTATGTTTGTTATTCATCCATGTTTGCCAGGAATCATACATACCCGGCTGTTTTCATTCTGTGTGGATTGTGGAAGACTGATTTTCTTATGGCAATCTGGGATTTAGTGGAAAGTGCAACAAAATAAAGGACTCACCCCAAATCTGGAGAGACTGAGTCAGCGTGCAGTGAGCGTAGGGTCTGGACGACACTCAATCCGCAGAAGAGAACGCAGTAGGAGGTTTAATCAGACTGCCAGTGTTACCTTCAGCCTGGCAATTCTTCTATGGCTAATACAGTAGGGGACGGAGCACGTCTGCAAGATTCTTGAGACAGGGATTTGAACTATTATTGATGTTTAGCAGTAAAAGAATGTCTGGAGAACAATAATGTTCATTCTACATTTCTTATTTCACGTGTGCTTAGAAAATCTATACAGCCGTCCTTCTGATCGATGCGTAATTAATTAATGGTATTGTTCGTCAATAGTACTGCCAGTCAATAGTGATGACTGTTGGTAAGCAGTACTGTCAATTAATAGTACTGTTGGTCAATAGTACTATTTGTCAATAGTGCTGTTAGTAAACAATACAGTTAATCAATACTACTGTTAGTCAATAGTACTGTTAGTCAAAAGTACTGTTAGTCAAAAGTACTGTTAGTCAAAAGCATTGTTAGTCAATAGTACCGTTAGTCAGGATTATTATTAGTCAGTAGTACTGTTAGGCAATAATATTGTTAGTCAGTAGTACTGTTAGTCAATAGTATTGTTAGTCAGTTGTATTTTTATTCATTAGTACTGTTAGTCAGTAGTACTTTTTAGTACTGTCTGTCAATAGTAATGTTAGACAATAGTACAGTTAGTCAACAGTATTATTAGTCAACAGTACAGTTAGTCAACCGTATTGTTAGTCAACAGTATTGTTAGTCAACAGTATTGTTAGTCAACAGTACTGTTCATGTGCATTTACTTGTTGAACAGTTAGTTGCATATCATTTACAAAAAGTCGCAGTCAACCCTATCATTTTTGCTGTTCGTGATTTCTTGGCAAGTTTACGTTCAGTAGTTTGCTATTGCTTTAAGAGCGACCAGCACTCAAACCGTTTTATAAAAACCAACGTAAAGTGGTCTGCTGCCAAATCGCAAGCAGCTGTGTTTGGATCGTAGTATACAGGATTACGAACAGCGTCCGTGACCTTTCGCCACGGAGCAGGGGGACTATGTTTTTAGTTGTGGTGTGATAAATACTTGTTAATTTATGTGTGCATTGATAGAGAGAAACGAAGTCATTCACAGAAGCCAGGTAGGTCATGGAAACACCAGCGCAGGAAAAGTGATAAATGCAGTCAGTGAGTGAAAGCTTGACTGCCTGCATAAGAGCAAAAGTAATAAATGCAGTCAGTGAGTGAAAGCTTGACTGCGTGCATAAGAGATGGCATTGTGTTGGAGGTATGTGGGGAGACGGGGTTAATCATTGATTTGATGTCTTGTGGGGAGACGGGATTAATCCTTGGTTTGATGTCTTGTGGGGAAACGGGATTAATCCTTGGTTTGATGTCTTGTGGGGAGACGGGATTAATCCTTGGTTTGATGTCTTTTGGGGAGACGGTATTAATCCTTGGTTTGATATCTTTTGGGGAGACAGGATTAATCCTTGGTTTGATGTCTTGTGGGGAGACGGGAGTAATCCTTGGTTTGATGTCTTGTGGGGAGACGGGATTAATCCTTGGTTTGATGTCTTTTGGGGAGACGGGATTAATCCTTGGTTTGATGTCTTGTAGTGAAACGGGATTAATCCTTGGTTTGATGTCTTGTGGGGAGCCGGGATTAATCCTTGGTTTGATGTCTTGTGGGGAGACAGGATTAATCCTTGGTTTGATGTCTTTTGGGGAGACGTGATTAATCCTTGGTTTGATGTCTTGTGGGGAGACGGGATTAATCCTTGGTTTGATGTCTTGTGGGGAGACGGGATTAATCCTTGGTTTGATGTCTTGTGGGGAGTCGGGATTAATCCTTGATTTGATGTCTTGTGGGGAGACGGAGGGCTATGTTCAGGTTCTTGTCACTGTCAGTTTCTCGTTGATCGTACTTCTTCTGTCAAGATATAAGGACAGACAGACAGACAGACAAAACGAAAGAAACACAGAAAGAGAGAAAGAAAGACAGACAGACAGACAGAATGAAAGAAAAAACAGAAAGAAAGTAAGAAAGAAAGAAAAAAAGAAAGAAAGAAAGAAAGAAGGAAAGAAGGAAAGAAAGAAAGAAAATGGATAACAGAATATATGGAAATGAACAAAGACAGAATGAATAAGAGGAAAAGAAATCAATACAATAAAAGCAAAGAATAAAGAACAGAATAGAAATAATACAAGAAAGAAAGCCAGACAGACAGACAGACAGACAGACAGACAGACAGACAGACGGAAGGAAGGAAGGAAGAAAGAAAGAAAGAAAGAAAGAAAGAAAGAAAGAGTAGGAGGAGGGGAAGACGAAGAGGAGGGGAAGACGAGGAGGAGAAACAGAATGAGGAGAGTAAGAAAACACAAACATACATATAAACAACCAAATAATCTGAGAACATTGAATGCTTAGAATGACGACAAAATTCTGTACCCGGCAATTATCCAATAACAGAAAACAACAGGAGCCCGGAGAATACCCAACATCCTGCAAACAAAACAAAAGAGACAAATCAAAGTCGATGAAAATATGGGAACTTTGTGAACATAATTCGCGTCTGTTTTATGCAGCAACTCGCACGGAGAACAAATTGGTCAAATTAGTGCGGTGACATTCATACGGTCCTAACTTGAGGGTAAGGAAAAGCCGCCCTGACCACGACAAAAGTGACCTGGGGTCAGCCACAAGGACTTCTAGCCATAGAAGGCAATGCAGACGCTCTTTGCACTTCTGGGACAATGGAAGGAGCCACTGACACGGGTAATCTGTGGACAAAGCCGGGACTTCAACGCCGCTCTGCAGCCACCGACCGTAGTGAAGATTGGTCAACTCTGGTAAAACACTGTATTTAGAAAATAATTCCCAGTTTGAGACTTGGTGCTCAAGTGATTACTTTAGAGTGGATAAAAAACAGTCGCTCGGTCAATCGGTGTATCAGTCTATCTATCTATCTATCTATCTATCTATCTATCTATCTATCTATCTATCTATCTATCTATCTATCTATCTATCTATCTATCTATCTATCTATCTATCTATCTATCTATCTATCTATCTATCTATCTATATATCTATCTATCTATCTATCTATCTATCTATCTATCTATCTATCTATCTATCTATCTATCTATCTATCTATCTATCTATCTATCTATCTATCTATCTATCTATCTATCTATCTATCTATCTATCTATCTATCTATCTATCTATCTATCTATCTATCTATCTATCTATCTATCTATCTATCTATCTATCTATCTATCTATCTATCTATCTATCTATCTATCTATCTATCTATCTATCTATCTATCTATCTATCTATCTATCTATCTATCTATCTATCTATCTATCTATCTATCTATCTATCTATCTATCTATCTATCTATCTATCTATCTATCTATCTATCTATCTATCTATCTATCTATCTATCTATCTATCTATCTATCTATCTATCTATCTATCTATCTATCTATCTATCTATCTATCTATCTATCTATCTATCTATCTATCTATCTATCTATCTATCTATCTATCTATCTATCTATCTATCTATCTATCTATCTATCTATCTATCTATCTATCTATCTATCTATCTATCTATCTATCTATCTATCTATCTATCTATCTATCTATCTATCTATCTATCTATCTATCTATCTATCTATCTATCTATCTATCTATCTATCTATCTATCTATCTATCTATCTATCTATCTATCTATCTATCTATCTATCTATCTATCTATCTATCTATCTATCTATCTATCTATCTATCTATCTATCTATCTATCTATCTATCTATCTATCTATCTATCTATCTATCTATCTATCTATCTATCTATCTATCTATCTATCTATCTATCTATCTATCTATCTATCTATCTATCTATCTATCTATCTATCTATCTATCTATCTATCTATCTATCTATCTATCTATCTATCTATCTATCTATCTATCTATCTATCTATCTATCTATCTATCTATCTGTCTGTCTGTCTGCCTGCCTGCCTGTCTGTCTGTCTGTCTGTCTGTCTGTCGGTTATTTGCCTTCTGTCTGTCTGTCTCTCTGTCTATCTGTCTGCCTGTCTGTCTGTAATTCGTAACCCTTTGAAAATAAAGTTTGTTCGTTTGTTCTTTCTGTCTGACTGCTTGACTGTTTGTCTATCTACCTGCCTACCTGCATACCTGCCTACCTGCTTATCTGCCTACCTAGATGTCTGTCTGCCTGCCTGCCTACCTGCTTATCTGCCTACCTAGATGTCTGTCTGTCTGTCTGTCTGTCTGCCTGCCTGCTTATCTGACTACCTAGATGTCTGTCTGTCTGTCTGTCTGTCTGCCTGCTTATCTGCCTACCTAGATGTCTGTCTGTCTGCCTGCCTGCCTGCCTGCCTGTCTGCGTGTCTGTCTATGAGTCACATTGCCATGCACTGCAGAAGGTCAGTATGGTCGAATAGATAAAAGCGCTCGCTCTGAAACATCCGGTGTGCTGATGTCGTTGTCACGAGTCCAGTACATCGTATATGGTTGCACTAAATGTTGACTTCTCATTCTTGACTTGGGGACGAGAAATGTGGATATACAGAAGAATATGTCGTAATTCATGGAAACAAAAGCAGAAAAATACAGAGGCTATAGAAAAAGGTTGTGGTTTTGATTCCTGGCTCCTCATCCGCTCACGAGGCATGCAGCGTAACCACTTGTCCACGCTGACCACCGACTATTTGTGATTTATTAGACAATGTTAGTTCAGTAGTTTGCCATTACTTCTTGAACGGCCGACGCCTGATACCATGGTAATCTCAACGGTAGCTTCGTAGATGACCCCAGTGTTCCACCAAAAGAGCAGATACGGTGTCTTACCGCGGTAATCTCGGGTGTGTCGTCCGGGTGTGAGCAATTAACGCGGACACGGTTCCTGAGTGGTCCCATCAGGCACTGACCGATCAGCCTGACGGTTGTTAGCGCCCCGGCCCTGCCTTTCAGATGTGGCCTTCCCTGCGCCATATGGCACGTGTTGTGAACAATGTCGCTTCGGGGCCAGAAGAATCGGACAGCACTGGGAAAGACAAATATGGACTTGTGCTTCTTGAAGTCGCTGTCACCTCCGCCTGGCTGCTGTCATTTGTCCTCGCGATCTTGTCTCTTTATGAAGTTGGGTTGTCTTTATGCAAAGTATTAGATTGTTGTTGAACACTTTTAGTTGCAGAATGATTTTAGCGGTAGATTCCTGGGTGGAGAGGAGAAGGGAAAAAAGGTGGGGGGGGGGAGGTGTGGGTGTGTGTGAATAATCACAATAAATATAGTACGAATGTATAAATCTCATCGCATATACGCACACGCACACATACACACACATGCACACTGTTTAGCTATTTTACACAAATATTGTCTTGCACGGTAAATTAACTGGCCAGATTTATTCAGACCAAACGAAAATGATATAACAACACAAGTTATGTATGATGCGTAGAGATAACAGTTATAATATACACCTATAACATACACCACAGATCACATACACGGTACACATACGCTCAAAGGGAGCCGTAGTGGCTAGAGACTCGTCTACGGGCCAGGTGGACAGGGGTTTGATCCCCCCTGGAGCGAATTCGGATTTTTTTTTAATTGAAACGATCTCCAGGTTGACCCACCAACATGGGTACCTATAGGTCCACGGAACCCTGTGAGGTACTGACTACATCAAATGTCGAGTGCCTCTTCTTCTTCTTTTTCTTCTTCTTCTTCTTCTTCTTCTTCTTCTTCTTCTTCTTCTTCTTCTTCTTCTTCTTCTTCTTCTTCTTCTTCTTCTTCTTCTTCTTCTTCCTCTTCTTCTTCTTCTTTTTCTTCTTCTTCAGCATTCCGAGCCATTGAGGTTCTTTGCCGCAGATACAAGCCGTCTCCATTGGTCTCTCTGGTTGACCTTCTCTTGCCAGTCGTTGATTCCAAGTGCTTGTAGGTCATGAAGTAGTAGTAGTAGTAGTAGTAGTAGTAGTAGTAGTAGTAGTAGTAGTAGTAGTAGTAGTAGTAGTAGTAGTAGTAGTAGTAGTAGTAGTAGTAGTAGTAGTAGTAGTAGTAGTAGTAGTAGTAGTAGTGGTGGTGGTGGATGTTGTAGTAATAGTAGTACTAGTAGTAGTGGTGGTGGTGTTGGTGGTGATGTTTGTGGTGGTAGTATAATAGTATTAGTAATGGTGGATGTATTAGTAATAGCAGTAGTAATAATAGTATTACTATTATTAGTGGTGGTGGTAGTTCTGGCAATGGTAGTAGTAGCAGTAGCAGTAGCAGCAGTAGCAGCAGTACAAGTGCTGTTGTCTATGGCTGTAATTACTGCGCCAAGATAGTTTAACCGAGGGAACAAACGACTGCAGCCGTTCACACCTTGGCTATAATTAACTGTATCAAAAGTTGAGGCACACTCACGAATGCCCGGCGGCACAGCTGTGTTGTCGCCCTTGCCCGCGGAAAACCCACAGACGGTTTGCGCGGACTCTTCACAGGTGAACTGCTGAATTAATTAGTGAGAGGGCTTACCCCAAAGCCGGACCCCCGCCACGAAGTGAGAGCTAGGGGCGGCCCCCGAGACAAACTGCCCCGCAATGATTAAAGCAATTCGGAATGGACACTCGGAAAGTGGCTCACAGCGTCCAATCTCCAAAGCTTGGACTTTGATCGTGGCTGCAAATAACTCGAAGATTGCTGCTTCCATTCCATCTTGACCTGCCACCCTTGAAATGTCACAGCCAGGAGATCAGAGTGGCCGGGAAATTAGGCTTGTCTCTGAAACAAAAACAGGTCTGATACATTACATGTCTTTGATTTCATTCGTAAAAGGATATCGCTTGGGGAATTCCCAAAAAAGTGTGAAATGAACTGTTAGGTTTGGGTAGATATTGGAACATTATATACAGCTATAAAAAAGAAATAAACAGCATTCGTTGGTCATATGATGAGAAGAGAGGAATTGGAAAATAATTTGACGACTAGAAATATCTGTGGAAAAAGATACAGAGGAAAATCTAAGGGACATGATGCTGAGTGCACTGAGACTGTGTCATAGAAGAATAGCATCAGCAGAGTTCATCCAGAACATCTAGGACCGAGATCTGTGGAGAGACATGAACGCCTACACCATCTGGCAAGGCACATGATGATGATGATGATGATGATGATGATGATGATGATGATGATGATGATGATGATAATGATGATGATGATGATGATGATGATGATGATGATAATGATGATGATGATGATGATGATGATGATGATGATGATGATGATGATGATGATGATGATGATGATGATGATGATGATGAAATCCTACAGAAAATGGCAAACATAGACAGATGTACAAACCTTATAACGCGGTGAAACGAAATCACGTGGGGGGGGGGGGGGTGGTAATAATAAATAATAATAACTACAAAATAAAAGTAAGGAATTGTGTAATACAAAAATGTTAAACCCCGTCCCACAAATCCGACATTTCGGTATTAATGGCCTTTGTCAAAAAACACCACAAACAGCACAACTAAAAATATATTATTTTAAATCAGCAAGTGCCACGCCGACTGGCCTGAGCGATCACGCATCTGCACATATCGCTAACTTCAACTACATGTTTGTGGTGGTAGTATAATAGTATTAGTAGTGGTGGATGTATTAGTAATAGCAGTAGTAATAATAGTATTACTATTATTAGTGGTGGTGGTAGTTCTGGCAATGTTTGTGGTTGGTGTTCGTGTGTTGGGACGCAGAGGTGTTTCCAAGGCACCAGGGCCGGGTTATATACTGGCCAAGACCTACTGACGCGTAATCGTTGAGCATCCTGGGCAACAGGTCCCTTCGGGGTCCTGGCTAAAGTCAGTAGGATCGCCGATTCCTCCGAAGTCGAAGAGTATTCCAGGATCCTCGCCGATGCAACGGAGTTCGTGCATTGAGCTGAGTTTCTCCAGACTCAGGTTTGAGTTAGGAGGAAAATGGAGCACGTATGGGTTAAACCGTGTGCCGTGATGTTGATCCAACGACTAAAACTAAAAAACTAAAACTAAAGAAGTCGGAGAGTGTCTGCCTGTACGGTGAGGAACCACCAGTCTGCACACCAATAAGCCAGACATGGGACAACGGATACTCACGCAAACCTCAGGTCCTGTATGACATCACACTGATGTTAGACAACAGGATGCCTTCATCCGACATACAGGACTTCGCGTTGCAGCTCAAGCCAACGAACACAAGCAAGCAAGCAAGTTCCTGTGTTGACTCCCTTCTGTGCCATGACACAGGACTATCAAGAATCTCCTCTCGCTGCCTTTCTCTGCCTCTCCTTCCACAAATCTTTCCGGTTGTTACATGTTCCAGGTTTTGCCTTCTCATAATGTGGCCATCAAACGATGACTGCCTATTTCTGATGTTTGTGATAAGTTGTCTTTGCGACTTAGCCTCCCTTAAAACTTGTCTTTTTGTTCAGATTGCTCACTTTGGCTGTCCAAGGAATGTTCAGATTGCTCACTGTGGCTGTCCAAGGAATGTTTAACATTCTTCTATAAAACCACATCTCCAAAATCTCCAGGGATATTTTAGCCTGCATACTGATTATCCAGGATCCACACTTAACTCTTAGAACTGGTTCTTTGTCACATGGAACAATTATTTTTCTTATCTTCCAATAATGACATGGACAAATTGCATAACATGTTCTTAATTTGATAGAATGTCGTTTTTGCTTGTCCTATTCTATTCTTTACGTCTGTGATGTATCTACCATCTGATGTTATCCATGTGCCTTGATATCTGAATTTCTGCTGCAAAATAACATCACTTACTTTAATTGTACATATATGTTTGTTTTCTCATACCGCCACGACTTGGGTCTTTCTAATATTCAAGATAATGCCCATTTTTGGGTTACTTTCTTCAACAACAGACGGACGGACGGACGGACGGACGGACGGACGGACGGACGGACAGACAGACAGACAGACAGACAGGTGGATAGGCACGCACATGAAAGGATAGACACAGATAAACGGACAGATATATGAACGGACAGACAGAAGAAAGGGCAAACAGACAGACAGACAGACCGATGAACGAACAGTCATATGAACAGAGAGACAGACGAAAGGACAAAGAAGCACAATAATGGCTAGAAGAAATATTAGACCAAGACATCCTAAATAAAAACCGAGTCGCAATAGAAAGAA
>OY992886.1:4873774-4916274 GCA_963921405.1 Cepaea hortensis | reverse complement strand
ACCTCGCTCATACCATTGTCAAAGTAACGTCCTGACCGTTAGAGACATGATGGTTGTTAACTCTCACAGAACGAGAGGCCATGTCTTGGGTCGATTTGTGCACTCCTTTGCGTCCAGAAGCCAGTTCTAGTGGCACAGAACGTTTATTGTATCTTTTTTATTCCTTTGTGTCCTGACAATGTTTATTGTGAATATTCTTGTCCCAACATGTGTCTGTCTAATCCTGGCAACAAGTGTAGTTAGAATGTCTTTGAAAGGGTCAGACAGACAGTGAACACGTGACGTGGTTTGTCCAAAGAGCTCTGCGGCGGAGGGGTTACAGATGCAGTTCGTAATTCCGAATAGCGCGTTAGAAACACATTTGTAGGCGACAACTTGCCCAGAAATCACAAATAGCCACACACGCGCAAACCGCTGGGGGTTGACTGACATGTGTTGTAAAGGATTTGCAACTAACTTTTAGCTTTGTTGTGGACAGAAGGGTTAGAATATCGCAGAGAGACATGAACAGACACCGGGGTATGACAGCTGTGGGTGTGAGGCTATCTCTCGTGGAAACCACAAGGACAAGACAAATGAATTGTATGGGACACATCTATGTACATGCACATCAACAGATGGGCACAAGTTAGCTGGTTGCATATACATTTACAGGACTTTGCATTTAACCCATGGTGTTTGAGTGTGTGTGTGTGTGTCTGTCTGTGTGTCTGTGTGTGTGTGTGTGTACGTGTGTGTATATATATATGTGTGTGTGTGTGTGTGCGTGTGTGTGTGTGTGTGTGTGTGTGTGTTGTTGTTGTTTTGTTTTTGTTTTTAATTCTTTTTGGCTGTTTAGAATTTTTATGAAATTTTACGTTCTGTAGTTAGCCTTTGCTTTTTGGAACGGCCGGCGCTCATTCTATTGTGAAAATCAACACAAAGCTGCCTGCTTTCAAATCGTCTGGAATCAAGTAGCAGCAATTAAAATGGAAAATGAAATGATAATTATCAACAGATGAAGCAACACACGTTATGTCACGGAAACTCTTCTCTATCTCTATACGCTAGTTGCATGTACTTTACACGACATCGGAGTCAACCCCAGCATTTACTGGCTGTGTGTCTGGGCACATTTACGGTCAGTAGTTTGCCATTGCTTTCTGAACGTCTAAAGATCATATTATTGTGAAATTCAACGCCATGTGAGCTGTTCCCATATCTACTGTAGCTGATTTCCCACCCAGTATTATTGATGGATAATGAAAAAGATCTACAACAATAGTTGGACATTATAGTAACAGAGAGTGCAAAGAAGGACTCTTCTTGAATATCAATTTAGATCATTGTCTGAACTAAATGACGGAAGTTTGTACAAGGGGGCATAAAATCAAAACTTTAAAAGTGTGATAGAAGTTACAATAATTAAGCCATTTTCTTGTAACCTGTCAATATTGTTGTTAAGGATGTAAAGAGTGTTAAGCATGTGACATAACGGTGCAGGCGAACACGATAACGTCGTTAGGACAGTTTAAAGACGGCAGCCCCACATTTTACATGTACCAAAGAGAAGCAGCGTTTTGTTATCTGTTTTTTTTTAAAATCAGTGAAGAGGTGAAACCTATAGAAATCATCGGCGAATGCAGGTCCAGTGTGACGATGCATGTCTGCCAGTCCAGCAGTTGTATGAGAGGAGAACGAAGTTTCAAAACTTTTCCATCCGACGAAAAGATGTACAGCAGGCAGTGCATTAATGGCTATACAGGCCACCAAGAGCATTTTCTTTTCCCTGCAGGAATCTAAGCACTTTATCGGCGCTGAAGCACTTGCATTAATCGCAGTGGTGACCACGTCGAAAAATAATACATTTGTTCTTTACTGTTTCAGAATATATTCCCACATACACGTTCGCTGTAGAAAATTCGTTTAGGGAGCCTGTGATCTGGCATGCGGGTCAAGTGACCAGCCCAGCGAATCTGATTCTTCATAAGTAGAGTGTGGATACTGGGCATGGATGCTCTTTCTAGGACTTCAGTGTCTGGAATCTTGTCTTGCCATTTAATCTTCAGTAGCTTCCTTAGGCAGACTGTGTGGAAGTGGTTTAATTTCCTAGCGTGTCGCTGATAAACAGTCCAGGTTTCACAAGCATATAGCATTGTGGATAATACAACTGCTTTGTAGACTTTTAGCCTTGTTTGCAGGCTTATTCCAGTTCTGTCCCATACATTCTTGTACAGTCTGCCAAAGGCTGCACTGGCCTTGGAGATTCTTGCATTCACTTCGTCATCGATTGTGGCAGCTTGTGACACAGTGCTGCCAAGATAGGTGAATTTGTCCACAACACTTAGTCTATGATCATTCACTTTGATATTCGGCACAGTGTGATTATTCCCTGGAGCTGGCTGGTACATAACTACAGTCTTCTCCAAGTTGATATTGAGCCCAAATTTGGCACAGGCATGTGAGAAAGCTGAAACATTATGTTGCATGTCCGCCTCTGAGTTGGCGTATAGAGCGCAATCATCAGCAAACAGGAGCTCTCTGACGGTGCCGCTGTCAATTTTGGTTTTAGCTTTCAGCCTTCTGAGATTGAATAACTTTCCATCCATACGGTAGTTGATGTCTATTCCAATGTCGTCGTTCTCGAAGGCATTCATCAGCATGGCTGAAAACACGAGGCTGAACAGTGTTGGTGCCAGGACACATCCTTGCTTCACTCCATTGGTGACAGGAAAGGGTTCAGACAGTTCACTATTTTCCTGTACTCTTGCCTGCATGCCGTCATGAAATAGCCGCACTATTTTGGACAAACTTTCGTGGACAGCCATATTTTGCCATAATCTTCCACAATCCATCTCTGCTGACTGTATCAAAAGCCTTGGTAAGGTCAATGAAAGTGGAGAACATTTCGCAGTTCTGTTCCTGACATTTCTCTTGCAGCTGCCTTGCAGCGAAAATCATGTCAACAGTTCCACGTTCTTTTCTGAAGCCACATTGACTCCCAGGAAGAAGACCTTGATCGAGATGGGCTGTGAGGCGATTGAGAAGAATTCTGGCGAGTATCTTCCCTGCAATTGAAAGCAAGGAGATGCCTCGGTGGTTGTCACAGGATTGGCGGTTTCCTTTACGTTTGTAAAGGTGTACTATTGACGCATCCTTAAAATCTTGTGGCATGGTCTCGTTCATCCATATGTTTGTGAAGACTTGGTGAAGCTGCTCTGTTAGGACCGGCCCGCCTGCCTTGTATATCTCTGCTGGGATGGAGTCAGGACCAGGTGCCTTGCCGCTGGAGAGTTGCTGGATGGCTTTGTTTATTTCCACTATGGTTGGCAGGTCACCAAGTGTCTCATTGGTGGGAACTTGAGGAAGGCATTTGATGGTTTCATCATCGAAGAAGGAAATTGCATTTAAGATTTTGCTGAAATGCTCTGCCCAGCGTTGGAGGATTTCTTTCTTATCGGTGACCAATGTTCCCCCATCTGCACTGAGGAGGGGAACTATGCCTGGTGATGAAGGACCATAGACCGCTTTCAGTGAGTCGTAGAAGTTTTTCATATCATGTCTGTCAGCAAAGCCCTGAATTTCATCAGCTTTGCTTCTCAGCCAGGAGTCCCGCATGTGCCGAAGTTTCTGCTGCACTACTCTCTGAATGTTCTTGAAAGCATCTTTTTTTTATGTTGACTTTGGGTCATTCAAATGTGCCTTGAGGAGAAGATGTTTCTCGGCCAGCAATTGGTTGATGTCTTCGGAATTTTCATCAAACCAGTCTTTATGCTTTCGGGGGGCTGGACCCAGAATTTCCATAGCAGTGTTGTAAATTGTGTCCTTTAGGGCTCTCCATTCTGTTTCTGTATCCTGTTTAGCTTCAGCATTGGGCTTGAGGCGGTCTTCCAGCATATTTTCAAACGACTGCTGCATTTTCTTGCTGTTTAGGTGGGTGACATTTAGCTTTGTTTGCATTTTCGCCCCTTGAGGACGCCGTGGTGGCCTGATGTGGATGTTCATTTTCGAGACAATGAGACGATGGTCTGTCCAACATTCGGCACCACACATGGATTTTGTCACTCGAACGTCTTGTCTGTCACTCCTCCTGACGATGACATAGTCAATGAGGTGCCAGTGTTTCGAGCGAGGGTGCATCCACGATGTCCTATTTCTCATGGGGAGACGGAAAATTGTGTTCGTAATCAGGAGATCATGTTCGGCACATGTCTGAAGGAGGCGGAGTCCATTGCTGTTACAATTTCCGACTCCATGCTTTCCAATAATGCCACTCCAAGAGGTGGTGTCCGTGCCTACTCTGGCATTGAAATCCCCAAGGAGTATAAGTTTGTCTCCTTTGGGAACAGATGTTAATACACTGTGCAGGTCCTCATAGAACTTGTTCTTGACATCATCTTCGTTGGTCATAGTTGGTGCGTAGACACTCACAATGGTTGCGTGCTTCCTTCCATTCAGCAGAGGCAACTTCATGGTCATGAGTCTGTCGTTTATAGCCTTTGGAAATCCAGCTAATTTGCCGACCAGGGCCGACTTAATGGCAAATCCCACACCGGATTGGCGTCTTTCCACGCTTTTCCTTCCACTCCAGAAAAATGTGTAGCCGGCACCAATTTCACAGATTTGGCCTTCTTCTGCAAGTCGTGTCTCGCTCAAGGCTGCAATGTCGATGTTGTACCTGCCCAGCTCTCTCCCAATCAGTGCTGTTCGTCTCTCTGGACCCGACGCGCCGTCTCTGTCAAGTAGGGTGCGTACATTCCAAGTTCCAATTGTTAAGGGAATATGGTTTACTCTTTTAGCTTTGCTTGTTTTATCTTTCTTTGTATGTCGACCGCAGTTAAGGGTACCCACCAACCGCGGCTAGCTGGTTAGGTAGTGATGAAGCAGACAATGTTTAGGGCACCTTTTCTAGCCCCTTCCTCATGCTATGGAGGTGAGCAGTGTGTTCCTATAGAGGGCTGCTCAGTCGCTCAGGGGCTGCCGAATCCCACTGCTGCTCCGGTCAGTAGAAGACGACCATATGGCCTGAGCCGCCTGTGTGCAGGTCTGCGACTACGGCTGCCAGCGTACCCACGCCTGCCGCTTTGCCGCTCGCCCATCGCCACAGGGCTTGAAGGTGATATGTGACGTTGGATGAAGAATGACTTGCGCGATGACTTGGATTAAAGTGAGGAAGAGTTGCGCAATTCGTCGACCTCACTCTCTCGCCTGAGTCCATCTGAGTCCAGTGGCAAGACAAGTCGAGACGATTGGAGACGAATACAGGTGCAGTGGATGACCAGGGCGCTCTACGTGCCTTGCCGTGCTCATTACGTTCCACAACGCTTTGCAGGTAAACGCCGTCTTGCCCGTTGAATCAGGAATGATTTCTTCCGCGCAGTCTGCCGAATCCTGTCTTCACATGCTGGGTAGGCATACCCTAGTTTACCTCTTGGTTTGACACCAAATCGGATACCCATGCCTGGTTTAGCCAGCCTCTCACAGCTGTTGCCCGGGGGGTGGCCGCTGTCGCATGCTGACAGCTACTAGGAGCCACAGGCACGAGCTGGGTGTCAGACTTGGACCAGTGGGGGATGGGTCCTGAAAGGACATGAGAGCCATCCTTACCAAAGGTGCTACCAATGCCTGACACCCCGTACCCCCCATTGCTGATATAGACAACATTTGAAGCGAACGAAAGAAGATGAAATTTCATACATTACCACGGAAGAATCACCAAATAACGACAAGTAAATGGTAAGCTTTACTAGTTCACCAACACAAGTAACAAAATTGACGTTACGGCCCAAGCCTTCATCAGCACCCAAACAACAAACGTATACCGATACAGTCATTCATTCATTTAGTTGCATGTCCGTTGCAGAACCTCGCTCCCATAACAACCTTCCGGAATACTTTTCGATCATAAGCAAGACGTCCCGTGTCCGATACACCCATCTGGAGATTATCCGCCACACCCTGCACCCATCTTCTCTTTGGCCTTCCTCTTCCTCTCTTCCCAGGCATATACGCCTCCATTATTGTTCTCTCCAAACTTTCATGACGTTTCATGTGACCAAAGTATTCCAATTTCATACCGAGACAACTACATGAGCAACTCTACATGAGAATATCAATATACAAGTGACTCACATCTTTCCTTATTGTGTAGTGGACACTTGTTTCATGGAATCCATGATGTGTGTTTTTTTTTTTTTTTTTGGTTTTTGTTTTTGTGTGGCTCACTCGCTTGAGCTCAAGCGTAGTCCATACACTTGCTACTACTTGGGAGTGCACGGGACTGATTTTTGCATATTGATTAACTTCCCCTATTACCAATGTCCCTCACCATCAGGCAAACCCACTCCGACTTCAGAGGTAGTTGTAATTTATGTCCCCGAGTCAAAGAGGAGAAGTCAACATTTTATTACAACTGACCGGTGTAATAGTTGAACTCGTGACCTCGGCACACCAGATGTTTAAGAACGAGGGCTCGTATCCAGCATTCAGACACATTGTGATACATTATTGATACATTATTGGTACATTATTGATACATTATTGGTACATTATTGATACATTATTGATACATTATTGATACATTATTGATACATTATTGGTACATTATTGATACATTATTGATACATTGGCGAAGGGGTTACAGACGAGGTTCGTAATCCCGCATACCGCGTTCGAAACACAGCTGCCGGTGAGTTGGAAGCAGACTGCCTTGCGTTGGATTTCATACAATGGCGTGAGAGCGAGTCGTTCAGAAAGCAATGGCAGAGTACTGAACGGTAACTTGCCAAGAAATAACAAAGAACCAAAATAATTCAGGGGTTGACAGCGACGTCCTGTAAAGGATATGCAATTAACATTACTAGGGGCCGTATTTAACATCCCAACTCCTGATCCATAATGCCATTGACAGAGGTCAGCTACCCAGAGTGTATTTCACCTTCTGGCAGCTAGGCACTCCAAAAATCAGGTGTCATTAGTAACCTGGTGTTTCACACACACGCCAGGATTAGCGCGTTTAGAGTTTGTGGAGAGGGATTTAGTTGTACAGTTGCAATCTACAAGCGACCAGCCCCAGGGGCTTTAAAGCCCACTCGACTGGAGAGTGAACCTGGAAGCTTGTGTCCGCAACCCACTAAGTTAACCACTACATTATGAAACCTATTACACTGTGTTTTTCACTGCATTATGCTCTCATATTACACTGTTTTTACTACATTACATTAACCACTACATTCTGAAATTTATTACACTCAGTTTTTCACTACATTATGTTATCCACTACGCTGTGAAATCTATCACACTGTGTTATTCATTACATTGTGTTACACACTACATTATGTTACCCGCTACATTACGTTACCCAAAAGTGCTGAACAAGCAAGTAAAACAGGTATGAAGTGAAAAACCCGTTTACAACACACATTAACGCACATTGGGTACATGGTGGTAAACCCAGATGTTCATAGACCAGTCAGTAATCGGTCAGTAGTCAGTATCCGGAGACCATCTTCAGATCTCAAGATATCTCCTGGTACACAGGAGAGAAATATTTCTGGATGTGGATTCGAACTGATGATCTCTGGGCCGGCTGCTAGCGGCGCTGAACGAGGGAGGACATTGACAGTGCCATGTGAGGCAGGCGGTGTGCTGGACACATTGGGGTTGATGAATATTCTAAGGTTGGGCAAACTTAGACTAGGCAATGGTTGTTATGAGTTGGGGTGTCCAGTTACTTTCAAAGAACACAGACAAACGAGGAGGAGGCGGATTAGTTGAAAGAAGAAGAAGAAGAAGAAGAAGAAGAAGAAGAAGAAGAAGAAGAAGAAGAAGAAGAAGAGTATAATAATGATGTTTTCTTTGAGACTGGTGGTGATAATGATGATGGTTTTGCTGGTGATGATGATGATGATGATGATGATGATGTTGATGATAAGGTGCTGGTGGAGGAGGGGGGAGAAGGAGAGGTATAAATATTATGTTGATGGTGATAGTAGACATGATTGCCATAACAGTTTTGGCAATGATGATGATGGCGATGACGATGTAATCGGGGCCAAACCAAGAGCAAACAAATAGAGGACAACATGGCACAGTCATCAGCCTCCCCCTGTCATCATCTCCTAATTTATCTAGCCAGGAATCAAACAAAATTGCCACAAACTCTTGCCACATCTTGCTTCTAGAAACGACCCGGTAATCAATGCTTCTTGCGCCACATTCAAGGAAATTCCCCGACCAGACTTGGAGCTCAAAAAAATCAACTGGTCACTTCAACAGCAAAGGTCAAAGCCAGTGACTTTATTACGTCAACATGGGAATGTATTGTTGGACAAAGGACACGAACAAATACCACCACAATGTTCTCATAACAATTCCCGCACACAATTACTTTTTGACCTCTCGAGTCCCGTGTTTTCACGCTGTCGCACGCGGACAAAGGAAGGCATAGTGTCAATTTTACGGTTGTGACCGAACATCGAACTCGGGTATTTCCGGGATTTGCGACCTGATGTATGCAAGAAAATTTCCAGGTCAACTGTGACTAGATCCCCATTCTCCCCTTCCCTCACACATAGTCTTTTTCTTCTTTTATTCGGTACCAGTTAAAAAAAAAAAAAAGTTAAGTCTTAAGAAATGGAGAAGCGGTGGGGTGGAGGCCCAAATTATATACAATCACTGGATACAATACCACGTGACTGGGAATTCCAGACAAGAGTAGGTCGCGGGACGAGTCTTAAGAAGCAGCATGGTACATTTGACGATGACATTCTTGAGATCTACCAGGTCTGTCCAGCACCTGTGTTTTTCTTGGCTTCGTCTCTTTCCGATGACAAGTGACGTGTGAGACCATACTTGTGGACTGTTTGTTATTGTTCGTTTAAAGGGGTTTAAAGGCGAAAGGATCGACTTCATTGCACTTTGTTTCATCCCGTATGGCACGATTTTGCCCGCAAGGCGGAAACACAAAGCACGAACTCCGTATCTTCAGCGACCACCCCCAGGAATCTCCGAAAAAAAGTGCACCCGTGGGCAAAATAGCGAAGTCCGGAATCGAACCCGTAACCTTCAGAGCGCGAGGCAAACGACGTGACCACTTCCTAACGGAGACCCTGAGACTGTGAGTACTTTGTAGGGGTGGATATCTACAGAGGGGACGCAATATCAATAACATTATAAATGCGGATGATACAGTATTGATTGCAGACAATGAGCAGGATCTACAACATTTAGTATATGCGGTGGTTGCACACAGTGAACAACTAGAGTCATGTTACCATTTCTTGAAAATAATGTTTCTTAAACCATCTGTCGTGTGCATGAATTTTCCTGAAATAATATGTCTGTCTATCTGCCTGCTTGTCTGTCTGCATGCATGCCGATGTGTCTATCTTTATGTATGAATATCTCTTCGTTCGTCCGTCCATCATACCATCTTTTTATCCACAAATACTCCACTCCATCTCTCCATCCATCCACCAATCGTTCATCATTTTCCTATATGTCTGTCAGTTTGTGTGATTGACTACCCGCGAGCTTATCTGTGATCTTTCAATATATCTGTTCGCTCTTCCGTCCGTCCGTCCGTCCATCACACCATCCCTTCATCCACCCATCCAACCATTCATCATCTACCTGTTCCAAAAAACATTCCCATGTGTATGACACGTTACACCTTCCTTAGGTATTTATAATGCCCATGTTAAACATTGCCTCAGTGAGTCATGTATTATTGATTATTTTTCATGCGTTGTAATACTATTGTTATTTTGTTGTCAAAAATTTGCTTCATAAGTGATGTTGAATGAAACAATGTATGAGAGGAAATAGAGAAGAAGGGCACAATGTCAGACGGGCCTGCGTGCCCAATTCTTAACCCTTTGACATTCGTCCGTTCGTTCGTTCGTTCTGTCTGTTTGTATGTCCATCTGTTTATCGTTTTATATGCCTGTCAATTCGTTGGCCGGCTCTGTGGAGAAAGTGATCCAGACGCAGTTCGTAATCCCGTATACCCGCGTTCGAAACACAGTGTTGGCGATTTGGCAGCAGACCGCCTAACATTGGTCTTTTAATGACATAGTATAGGTGCCGGTTGTTCAGAAATCAATAGCAAACTACTGAACGTAAACTTGCCAAGAGATCACGAACAGCCAGAAATGCTGGGGTTGACTGCTACGTCCTCTAATGGACATGCAACTAACTGTTCGTTGGTTTGTTCGTTATTCCATCAAACCATCTCCCCTTCCACCCATCCACCTATCCACGCAACCTTTCATCATCTACCTGTCTGTCTGTCTGTTTTTCTATCTGGCTGTATGTCAGTGGGTCGGTCTGTCTGTCTGCCTGTCTGCCGATCGATGGGTATGTATGTGTCCTGTCTGTCCTTGAAAGTGGTCAAAGCAATCAGGTTTCTGCACATTTGGAGACAATAGACTTCCATATTGTTAATGTTGTTTCCGTGTTTCTATCTACCACAGCCGCATTGACATATTCTACCTGCTTGTCCATAAGTCCATGACTCCGCACCATACAACAATGGTGTAAATTATACTGTCCATAACTCCGTCATGCCATGTCCTGTCATCTTCCGCCTATTGTATCATGCAGTGTAGGACGGGCGTGTGTGTGGAAAGGGGGGTGGGGGGAGGTGGAGCCTTTGGAGTTCAGGAGCCTGGCTAGTTCGGTCGCCACGAACTGCAGAGTTTAGGGTTTTCTTTTCGCCCCCGACAGAACAAAATCCAACTCCTTACCGAGGATTCGAACCCGGGTCTCCCGAATTCTAGCTACTCGGTCAGACGCTCTATCATTCTTCTTACAAACCACATCTGGACTTCCTTCCAACTCCTTCACTATTAAATTACTAATTGTCCATCATTCGCACCCATATAGATACAGAGACCAGACACATTTATTTTTATAAACAAACGTTTGTACTCGTAATGTTCCATTTATTTATTTTCTTTATTGACTACGCAAAGCCTTTCGATAAAGTAAGGCATGTCAACATTATAAAGCTGCTTGAAGATCTACAAATTGATGGAAAAGACCTTAGACTTGTGAAAAACTATATTTTGGAAACAACAAGCTGCCGTAAGAATTGATAATGAAGTAGGTCAATATCAACCTATTAAGAGAGGGAAGAGGCGGGAATGTGTTATGTCTCCAGATTTTTTTTCCATGAACAGTGAAAATATTTTCCGAAATGTAGAATATATGAAAGGAATCATCATTGGAGGACGCAATATCAATAACATTATAAATGCGGATGATACAGTATTGATTGCAGACAATAAGCAGGATCTGCAACATTTAGTAGATGCGGTGGTTGCACACAGTGAACAACTAGGGTCAGCATTAAATTGTAAGAAGACAGATTATAGTCACCAGGAAGACGGAAATACCACAATGTAAAATACAAGTAAATGGGAATATTCTTCAACAAGTGAATCGGTACAGCTATCTCGGAACAGTCATAACATCTGATGGGAGATGCCTTGAAGAGATTAGAACAGGAATCGCCGTGGCGAAGGTAGCCTTTTGCAAGATGAAAAACATACTGACCAATAAAAAGATGTCATTTGCAACGTGAAATAGAGTGTTGATGTGCTACATAGAACCTGTACTTTTATATGGATGTGAAGCGTGGACAATAAGTTGATAAGCTGAAAAACATCTGATGGCTGTGGAAATTTGGTTTCTGAGGAAAATGCAAAGAAAACCATGAACAGACAGAAAAACCAATAAACAGGTCCTACAAGAAACAATTAAAATCGTAAACTGATTAGAGAAATTAGACATAGACAGTTAACATTTTTGGTCGCGTTATGAAAAGAAATAAATTGGAGAACTTGGTGACCACTGGCAAGATTGAGGGGAAGAGAACAAGAGAAAGGCAGAGAAGTAAATACCTGGATAGCTTGGCCACGTGGTATGGTCGAGACAAGAACACTGTGCTGATCCACAACTCTGGTGATCGAGTGGGATGGCGGAACATCACCACCCACGCTTATCGGCATGGCACATGATGAAATGTATAACTGTTGATGTTTGAAGGCCAGTATTTCAAGCAGATATGTTGAAACGTTTGTGATAAGATGCATTATATGCATCTTATCACGAACGCTTCAACATAATTGCTGAAATACTGTCCTCCTAACGCCAACATAACTGCGTTAAATACTGCCTTCCCAAAACGAACGCTTCCAAATATCGGCTTCAAATTCTGGCTGATCTCTGGTGTAGAGTTATTGTTCTGTCTTCAAGTTCATCTGTCGCCTGCTTCAGTTTGTGTCTGATATGGATGGGGATAGTATCAAGCAAGACCTGTCAGTTCTCTCAATTATCTGATAATTCACTGACATTATGAGACTAGTTACTTGTTGCGCAGCCGGTTAAGTCTTCCATATAAATCTTTCGTTGACTTCCTTTCCTTCTCTGGCCTCGTATTTTCTAACCTATAGCAAAGATCCCTGTGCCATGTCATCTGTTGATACGCTCAATAAAGGTGA
Organism: Cepaea hortensis; assembly: GCA_963921405.1. NCBI lineage: Eukaryota > Metazoa > Mollusca > Gastropoda > Stylommatophora > Helicidae > Cepaea > Cepaea hortensis. The sequence goes on along the minus strand of OY992886.1, from coordinate 4,903,789 downwards.
TGTCCTTTCCTCGGGGTTCTTATGGGTGATCTTTAATAGCTGCAGCTGTCAATGCTTCATTGTTTGTTCTCTTCTCTCTCCAAGCTGTTCTCAACAATCTTCTCTCAAGCTGTTCTCAACAATCTTCTCTCAAGCTGTTCTCTACAATCTTCTCTACAAGAAGTTCTCTACAATCTTCTCTCGCCAAGCTGTTCTCTACAATTTTCTCTCTCCAAGCTGTTCTCTACAATCTTCTCTCAAGCTGTTCTCTACAATCTTCTCGATAACCACATCTCAGTTTCCACCAGTTCCTTCACCATTGCGTTACTCATTGTCCACCACTCACATCTATACATAGAAGGGACCACACACAACCTTTCATTGGGGTGACCTTCGCTCGTGTCCCGGCATGTCTGTTTGGGCTGGCAGTTTCGATTCTAATAGAACATTCTAAACGGAGACTAAGTGGCCTTTAAAAAATTGTTACATTCTGGGTGAGTTTAGGATGGTCATATTTTTAGTCCATGAAACAAGACTGTATGGTCAGACATAAACATAGACAATAACTGGACTGTAATTAGGAACACCACAGCAGCAGATGGTTGTAAATAGTACACAATGCCGTGTGTGTGTATTTATTCCTGTGTCTTTACCGTCTACGGTAAATACGTACGCTTGTGTACACACTTTTAGAAAACTCGTGAAGATTTCGCTCGGAACAAAATGGAGTCATACAATTTCGGGGATCAGTACAATGACAATGTTCCATCTTTTGAGTCAGGAACTATTTCTAAGTGTTTAATTGTCACCTCGAATCGAACAAAAGTCCCAGCCAACGATGATTACAGTTCGCGGATTTCTGATTCTTAATCAGACGCGGGCAGGGAAGCGTGTCAAGGGGCGACTATGCTCTGTAGCAATCTGTTAAGTCAACACTAGAATTTGTGAACTGAGGTGCGAAAGTAGACTTCTTGTACCAGGACGGTATTCACAAACCTGAAAGGAAGCTACGCGATTCTGGTCTTAAATTGACAGAAAGTGATTTCCTGAAACTTGTGCGTGAAATTGTGTTAACATTTCATGTCAAAAGTATGCAGGTTTTCAAATCTTCATGTCTGGTATTTATTAACTTACACGAAATTATCTGGCTGAATGTTCCTAGAGAAAAATACGAGAAATACATATTAGAGAAATATACAGATGTTTGGCATGGTTGAGGTCAAAGGTGAAATTCTGTAGCAAAACCTTGACATTCAAAAAGGTTTAGGTCAGTTTGTACCAAGAAAAACATCACACTCCATTCATGGTAACTTCTTCTTCTCCTCCTCCTCCACCACCTCCTCCTCATCCTTCTCTTCCTCCTCCTTCTTCTTCTTCTTCCTCTTCCTCATCCTCATCCTCTTCTTCTTCTTCTTCTTCTTCTTCTTCTTCTTCTTCTTCTTCTTCTTCTTCTTCTTCTTCTTCTTCTTCTTCTTCTTCTTCTTCTGCTTCTTCTTCTTCTTCTTCTTCTTCTTCGTCTTCTCCTTCTTCTTCTTCTGCTTCTTCTTCTCCCCCTTCTTCTTCTTCTCCTCCTTCTTCTTCTCCTCCTTCTCCTCTCTTCTTCTCCTCCTTCTCATCCTCCTTCTCCTCCTCCTATTCCTTCTCCTCCCCCTTTTCTTCTTCTTCTTCTTCTTCTTCTTCTTCTTCTTCTTCTTCTTCTTCTTCTTCTTCTTCTTCTTCTTCTTCTTCTGCTTCTTCTTCTTCTTCTTCTTCTTCTTCTTCTTCTTCTTCTTCTTCTTCTTCTTCTTCTTCTTCTTCTTCTTCTTCTTCTTCTTCTTCTTCTTCTTCTTCTGCTTCTCCTTCTGCTTCTGCTTCTGCTTCTTCTTCTTCTTCTTCTTCTTCTTCTTCTTCTTCTTCTTCTTCTTCTTCTTCTTCTTCTTCTTCTTCTTCTTCTTCTTCTTCTTCTTCTTCTTCTTCTTCTTCTTCTTCTGCTTCTTCTTCTCCCCCTCCTTCTTCTCCTCCTTCTTCTTCTCCTCCTTCTTCTCTCTTCTTCTCCTCCTTCCCATCCTCCTTCTCCTCCTCCTCCTCCCCCTCTTCTTCTTCTTCTTCTTCTTCTTCTTCTTCTTCTTCTTCTTCTTCTTCTTCTTCTGCTTCTTCTTCTTCTTCTTCTTCTTCTTCTTCTTCTTCTTCTTCTTCTTCTTCTTCTTCTTCTTCTTCTTCTTCTTCTTCTTCTTCTTCTTCTTGTTCTTCTTCTTCTTCTTCTTCTTCTTCTGCTTCTCCTTCTGCTTCTGCTTCTGCTTCTGCTTCTTCTTCTTCTTCTTCTTCTTCTTCTTCTTCTTCTTCTTCTTCTTCTTCTTCTTCTTCTTCTTCTTCTTCTTCTTCTTCTTCTTCTGCTTCTTCTTCTCCCCCTCCTTCTTCTCCTCCTTCTTCTTCTCCTCCTTCTTCTCTCTTCTTCTCCTCCTTCCCATCCTCCTTCTCCTCCTCCTCCTCCTCCCCCTCTTCTTCTTCTTCTTCTTCTTCTTCTTCTTCTTCTTCTTCTTCTTCTTCTTCTTCTTCTGCTTCTGCTTCTTCTTCTTCTTCTTCTTCTTCTTCTTCTTCTTCTTCTTCTTCTTCTTCTTCTTCTTCTTCTTCTTCTTCTTCTTCTTCTTCTTCTTCTGCTTCTTCTTCTCCCCCTTCTTCTTCTCCTCCTTCTTCTTCTCCTCCTTCTTCTCTCTTCTTCTCCTCCTTCCCATCCTCCTTCTCCTCCTCCTCCCCCTCTTCTTCTTCTTCTTCTTCTTCTTCTTCTTCTTCTTCTTCTTCTTCTTCTTCTTCTTCTTCTTCTTCTTCTTCTTCTTCTTCCTCATTTCACTAGTTTGGAGCAGTTATTGACAATCTCCATATTATATTTACATGTGGTTTTCGTGTTGTTATATTACTTGTTCTTGCTCATCTGTTTAACCTGTCAACATACATGTTTCTCTGCCTTCCTCTGTCTCGTTTGTCCAGTATTTTCCCACAAAACTCTGATGTCTCTGTTCCATCTCCTTTGCTCATGCAATAAATAAATGCACGACTTAAAAACAATAGGCATTTGGTGCAAGCTGCCATAAGGATTGATAATGAAGCGGGACAATATCAGCCTATTAAGAGAAGTTTTCGGCAGAGATGTTTAATGTCTCCAGATCTTTTTTCCCTATACAATATATTTATTTTTTCAGAAATGTAGAAGATATAAATGGTATCAGCATTGGAGGACGAAACATCAATAACATTAGATATGCAGATGATACAGTATTGATTGCAGACAATGCGCACGATCTGCGACAATTAGTAGACGAGGTTGTTGTACACAGTGAGCAACTGGGGTTAGAATTAAATTGTAATATGACACAGGTTATGGTCGTCACTAGGAAGACCGAAATACCACAATGAAATATACAAGTAAATAGAACTATTCTTCAACAAGTGAGTCGGTACAATTATCTCGGAATAGTCATAACATCTGATGGGAGATGCCTTGAAGAGATTAGAACAAGAATCGCCATGGCGAAAGTAGCCTTTAGCAAGATGAAAAACATTCTGACCAATAAAAAGATGTCAACTGAAACGAGAAAAAGAGTGTTGAGGGAATACGTAGAGCTTGTTCTTGCGTATGGGTGTGAAACTTGGACAATGTGCAGTCAAGCTGAAAAACATCTGATGGCTGCAGAAATGTGGTTTCTCGGGAAAATGTAAAGAATACCATGGACAGACAGAAAAATCAATGACCAATTACTACAGGAGACAAATAACAATCGTAAATTGATTAGGCTGTCGAAATTTTTGGGACATGTTATGAGAAGAAATGGATTGGAGAACTTAGTGATAAATGGCAAGATCGAAGGGAACAGACCAAGAGGAAGACCGAGAGAAAAATACCTGGATGGCTTGGCCACATGGCATGGACGAGACAGGAACACTGAGCTGATCCACGACTCTGGTGATCGAGTGAAATGGTGAGTCATGACCGTCCACGCTTTCCGGCATGGCACATGATTGATTGATTGCTAGACCCATGCTGTGTATAGGCCAAACGGCTCCAAGTGGGTGATAATCAATTGATTTACCTTTTCCGTATGAGTATTCAAAAGTAAACTTCATATGAAACCTGTCAGTACTTCGGTCTCAATATTCTTCTCTGTCCACGATATTCTTAATATTCTTCTCTATCTATGATGTTCCCAACATTCTTGTCTGCCCACGATATTCTCAATATTCTTCTCTGTTCACGATATTCTCAATATTCTTCTCTGTTCACGATATTCTCAACATTCTTCTCTGTCCACGATATTCTCATCATTCTTGTCTGCCCACGATATTCTCAACATTCTTCTCTGTCCACGATATTTTCTACATTCTTGTCTGCCCACGATATTCTCAACATTCTTCTCTGCCCACGATATTCTCAACATTCTTGTCTGCCCACGATATTCTCAACATTCTTGTCTGCCCACGATATTCTCAACATTCTTGTCTGCCCACGATATTCTCAACATTCTTATCTGCCCACGATATTCTAACATTCTTCTCTGCCCACGATATTCTCAACATTCTTATCTGCCCACGATATTCTAACATTATTCTCTGTCCACGATATTCTCAACATTCTTATCTGCCCACGATATTCTCAACATTCTTCTCTGCCCACGATATTCTCAACATTCTTATCTGCCCACGATATTCTCAACATTCTTCTCTGTCTACGATATTCTCAACATTCTTGTCTGCCCACGATATTCTCAACATTCTTGTCTGCCCACGATATTCTCAACATTCTTGTCTGCCCACGATATTCTCAACATTCTTCTCTGTCCACGATATTTTCTACATTCTTGTCTGCCCACGATATTCTCAACATTCTTGTCTGCCCACGATATTCTCAACATTCTTCTCTGCCCACGATATTCTCAACATTCTTATCTGCCCACGATATTCTAACATTCTTCTCTGCCCACGATATTCTCAACATTCTTATCTGCCCACGATATTCTCAACATTCTTCTCTGTCTACGATATTCTCAACATTCTTCTCTGTCCACGATATTCTCAACATTCTTCTTTGTCCACGATATTCTCAACATTCTTCTCTGTCCACGATATTCTCAACATTCTTCTCTGTCCATGATATTCTCAACATTCTTCTCTGTCCACGATATTCTCAACATTCTTATCTGCCCACGATATTCTCAACATTCTTCTCTGTCCATGATATTCTCAACATTCTTCTCTGTCCATGATATTCTCAACATTCTTATCTGCCCACGATATTCTTAACATTCTTCTCTGTCCACGACATTCTCAACATTATTCTCTGCCCACGATATTCTCAACATTCTTATCTGCCCACGATATTCTAACATTATTCTCTGTCCACGATATTCTCAACATTCTTGTCTGCCCACGATATTCTCAACATTCTTCTCTGCCCACGATATTCTCAACATTCTTATCTGCCCACGATATTCTCAACATTCTTCTCTGTTTACGATATTCTCAACATTCTTGTCTGCCCACGATATTCTCAACATTCTTGTTTGCCCACGATATTCTCAACATTCTTGTCTGCCCACGATATTCTCAACATTCTTCTCTGTCCACGATATTTTCTACATTCTTGTCTGCCCACGATATTCTCAACATTCTTGTCTGCCCACGATATTCTCAACATTCTTATCTGCCCACGATATTCTCAACATTCTTGTCTGCCCACGGTATTCTCAACATTCTTGTCTGCCCACGATATTCTCAACATTCTTATCTGCCAACGATATTCTAACATTCTTCTCTGCCCACGATATTCTCAACATTCTTATCTGCCCACGATATTCTCAACATTCTTCTCTGTCTACGATATTCTCAACATTCTTCTCTGTCCACGATATTCTCAACATTCTTCTCTGTCCACGATATTCTCAACATTCTTCTCTGCCCACGATATTCTCAACATTCTTATCTGCCCACGATATTCTAACATTATTCTCTGTCCACGATATTCTCAACATTCTTGTCTGCCCACGATATTCTCAACATTCTTGTCTGCCCACGATATTCTCAACATTCTTGTCTGCCCACGATATTCTCAACATTCTTGTCTGCCCACGATATTCTCAACATTCTTATCTGCCCACGATATTCTAACATTCTTCTCTGCCCACGATATTCTCAACATTCTTATCTGCCCACGATATTCTCAACATTCTTCTCTGTCTACGATATTCTCAACATTCTTCTCTGTCCACGATATTCTCAACATTCTTCTCTGTCCACGATATTCTCAACATTCTTCTCTGTCCACGATATTCTCAACATTCTTCTCTGTCCATGATATTCTCAACATTCTTCTCTGCCCACGATATTCTCAACATTCTTATCTGCCCACGATATTCTCAACATTCTTCTCTGTCCATGATATTCTCAACATTCTTCTATGTCCATGATATTCTCAACATTCTTATCTGCCCACGATATTCTTAACATTCTTCTCTGTCCATGATATTCTCAACATTCTTCTCTGTCCATGATATTCTCAACATTCTTCTCTGCCCACGATATTCTCAACATTCTTCTCTGTCCACGACATTCTCAACATTCTTCTCTGCCCACGATATTCTCAACATTCTTCTCTGTCCACGATATTCTCAACATTCTTCTCTGTCCACGATATTCTCAACATTCTTCTCTGTCTATGATATTCTCAATATTCTTCTCTGTCCACGATATTCCTAACATTCTTCTCTATCTACGATGTTAGAAAATTCTTTTCTGTCCTCGATATTCTTAACATTCTTCTCTGTCCACGATATTCTCAACATTCTTCTCTGTCCACGATATTCTCAACATTCTTCTCTGTCCATGATATTCTCAACATTCTTCTCTGCCCACGATATTCTCAACATTCTTATCTGCCCACGATATTCTCAACATTCTTCTCTGTCCATGATATTCTCAACATTCTTCTATGTCCATGATATTCTCAACATTCTTATCTGCCCACGATATTCTTAACATTCTTCTCTGTCCATGATATTCTCAACATTCTTCTCTGTCCATGATATTCTCAACATTCTTTTCTGCCCACGATATTCTCAACATTCTTCTCTGTCCACGACATTCTCAACATTCTTCTCTGCCCACGATATTCTCAACATTCTTCTCTGTCCACGATATTCTCAACATTCTTCTCTGTCCACGATATTCTCAACATTCTTCTCTGTCTATGATATTCTCAATATTCTTCTCTGTCCACGATATTCCTAACATTCTTCTCTATCTACGATGTTCGAAAATTCTTTTCTGTCCTCGATATTCTTAACATTCTTCTCTGTCCACGATATTCTCAACATTCTTCTCTGTCCACGATATTCTCAACATTCGTCTAAGAAATCACATCTTTGCTGCCTCCATTTTCTTCGCCATTTCATTACTCACTGCCCAGTATTCATATCCATACAGATGAACAGCACACACACACACACACACACACACACACACACACACACACACACACACACACACACACACACATACACACACACACACACAAGTTGTCAATAAACATTTTATGTTATCATCATGCGGAATGCCGACAGACTTGGGCAGATGGAGTTCGCCCCCTCAAATGATCACACTAGTCGTATGTCCCCCAAATAGCGATTGCTCTCACATCCTCAGAATTTCTCATAATGTTTTGACTTATTAGGGCGAAAGATCTGGAGACATTACGCATCCCTGTTACCTTCCTCTCTTGATAGGCTAATATTGACCTACTTCATTATCAATCTTTATGGCAGCTTGTTGTTTCCAATATATGTGTTTTACAAGTCAAAGGTCTTTCCCATCAATTTGTAGACCTGTAAGCATCTTCATCATGTTGATATGTCTTACTTTATCGAAAGCCTTTGTGTAGTCAATGAAACAAAGATGTAGGTCTTTGTACACTTCTAAAGAAAGCTCAATTAATGTTCTCAGCACATACACAGCATTTACTGTACTCTTGCTCTGTGGTGAAGGGGTTGTGGGCGCAGTTTGTATTCCCGTATATCACGTTCAAAACACAGCTGTTTGCGATTTGGCAGCAGACCTCCTTACGTTGGTCTTGTATGAAATGGTATGGGTGCAGATCGTTCAGAAGGCAATAGCAAGCTACTGAATGTAAACTTGCCCAGAATCACGAAAAGCCATAAATAAAATGCTGGGGTTGACTGCTACGTCCTGTAAAGGACATGCAACTAACTAACTTTGCCTTCTATAACCACACATTTTTTCTACTCTATTTCGGGTTGTAATTTCTCCCTAACTCTTTGCATAATGATTCTTAGCAAAATCTTCGTGATGTGGCTCATTATGCTCATTGTTCGATGTTGATTGCATCTCAGTGCTCCTGATTTCTTCGGGATTGCAATAAATATAGATTTCTGATGTTGTCTGGACCCGGGGTCTTGTCAGTTTTCATGTTGTTTCAGAGCATTCTGAACTTCCATCTTAAAAATTGACGGTTCTTCATTATTATATGGAATATCATAATGTTCCTCTCTTTTATCGTTATAAAAGTCTTTCATATAATCTGACCATGTACTTAAAATCTTATCTTTTTCGATTATGATTCAGCTTTCTTTGATTTTTAGGAAATCCGATGTCATGGGTATTGTTTTCTTTGTGATGTCATTAATTCGTGTGTGCATTAATTTGGTATTCCGGGTATTATGTTAGTTTTCAGTTACCCTGCAATTTTCCTCAAACCACGCTTCTTTTGCATCGTTGCATAATTTCCTATTTTCCTGTGAATATCTTCAAATGTTTCATGGTTATGTTTGTTATTTCTTCTTATTTCAATTAGTTTTAAAATGTCTTCAGTCACCCATTTCTTACGTATCAACATCTTCAGTTTTGGGATAGTTGTTTCTGCAGCCTGTCTGACTGAGTTCTTTAATATTTCCCATTGGTCACTGACATCTTGAAATGTAATTATGTATCAAATCTGTTGTTTATTTCTGAGCTGAATTTATCTGTCCCCCTCCTCATTCTTCAGTATCAAATCTGTTCTCTATTTCTAAGTTAAATTTATCTTTTCCCCTCATCATTCTTCGGTGCACATAAATCAAATGTTGTGTTTCTTTGCGTATATTTGACCTTATTTAACTTTACATGTATGTTGCCCATAACTAATCTATGATAATTTTAGCATTCTGCATTTGGTATCATTTTTGTGACTCTTAAAGAAATTCACAATGTTCTGTTGATGAGGATGTAATCAATCTGGTGTATGATCTTATGGTCAGGACTCCTAAATGTCTATAATCTCCTTGTATCTTCTTGTACCCGGTGTTTCCAATAATCGTATCATGCTCTTTTGTTCACTGTACAAGTTTGTCTCCCCTTTAATATAATATCCGTGATGTTTCTAACCACAGCTCCATATAGTATAAATGGCATTTATAATGATGGCTCCATATAGTATAAACAATATTTCTGACCACTGCTCCATATTGCTTACATCATGTTTATAACCACGGTTCCATAAAATAATTATGGCATTTCTAATCACGGCTCCGTCTAATAATCATGGTATTTCAAGCCACGAATCCTTGTAGTAAATGGTATTTCTAGCCACGACTACATATAGTAAACATGCTATTTATATTCACCATCCCATATAGTAAGCAATGAATAGTAAGCAGTGAATATCAAGAAAACAGTAACAATGGTGATATCAAAGTAAATGGGGACACCAAAATGTGACATAGAAATAGAAGGGGAAATTCTCAACCAAGTGGATAATTTTAAATACTTAGGGGCACTTATAACATCGGATGGAAGATGTACAACAGAGATTAAGAGCAGAATAGGGCAGGCAAAGACAGCATTTCAGAAAATGAAGAGTATCTTATGCAATAAATCGCTATCAATTAATGTAAGAAAGAAAGTGCTAAAATGCTATATAGAACCAGTTTTGCTGTATGGCAGCGAATTTTGGAATGTAAACGAACAAATTAGGAAGAACTTAGAAGCAACAGAGATGTGGTTGTTAAGACGAATGTTGCGAATTCCTACGACTGCCAGAGTAACTAACAACGATTGCCTGAAAGAGGCTAATGAAACTAGAACAATATATACATCAATAAGAAAGAGACAAACAGCTTTCTTTGGTCATGTCATGAGAAGAGAGGCATTAGAGAACATCGTGACAACTGGAAAGATCGAGGGGAAGAGAGGCAGAGGCAGACCAAGAGAAATTACGCTGAACGGATTGAGATGGTGGCATCGAGGAGTATCATCAGCAGAGGTGATCCAGAACACCAAAGACCGAGATCTGTGAAGAAAGCCATGAACGCCTACGCCAGCCGACAGGGCACTTGATGATGATGATGATGATGATGATGATGATATAGTAAGCATGGTATTTATAACCACGACCGCGTATAGTAAACGTGGTATTTATAACCAGTTTCATATAGTAAGAGTGGTATTTATTACCACAGTTTCATATAGTAAGAGTTGTATTTATAACCACAGTTTCATATAGTAAGCGTGGTATTTATAACTACGGCTGTATTTAGTTACCATGCCATGTGTAGCACTTGTACCAGAAAACGTGTGTTGCCAGACAATGTGAGTTGCCAGAAAATGTTTGTTGCCAGAAAATATTCGTGTCCTTGTTATCCTTCAATACTTGCCCAGGACCTTTATCTACCCATGTCCAAAGCTTCCTTTCATCTCTTCATTCCCTGTTCCTCTCCATTCTTCTTGTGTCCGTACGTTTTCCCCAGCTTTTACAAAGCCACGTGTCCCCAAACCTACAAGTCTTCGCTGATTTGTTAAATTCCATTCCAGTTCATTATCACGCCGTTTACCGGTTCCTTTCATGACCTCTGACAAATCATCCGTGGCTGGTTCATAGAGCAAGTCTATAATTTTCATCTTAACTAGCTGGGCAGTTTGTTCAGCACACGGCCAACTGGCTAGTTGGCTCCAAATAAGTGACCTATCAACAAGGGCGGATAATCTCCTTGCGGCTTCGTTGATGGTCTGTGTACGTTCCTTGTTCCAGGCAGGTGTAACAGTCGCTTAACAGTCGACCGGGTCGACTTCATTGCACCGGGTATTATCCCATATGGCTCGGTCTCTTTCCGCAGCACGGAAAGCGTCGCACAAAGCACGAACTCCGTAGCTTTTAGTGACGACCCACAGGAGTCTCCGAAACATTTAACTCGTAAACCGAAGGGTGCGGCCCGGAATCGAACCCACAACCTTCGGAGCACGAGTCAAACGGCTTGATCACTTCGCCACAGAGACTCCCGGCAGGTGTAGTTTTAAGATAACTATAATGGTGTTTGTCACTCTTCGCGTGTCGATTGGTCTGTGCAAACATGGGATAAGCACCATATACATCAAGGTGCGTAGAAAGGGACATTTACGCGTAACTTGTTGAGAAAGGGGTAGAGTAATCATTGTCTGTAGGAGAAAGGGACATTAACGCATAACTTGTTGAGAAAGGGGTAGAGTAATCATTGTCTGTAGGAGAAAGGGACATTAACGCATAACTTGTTGAGAAAGGGGTAGAGTAATCATTGTCTGTAGGAGAAAGGGACATTAACGCATAACTTGTTGAGAAAGGGGTAGAGTAATCATTGGCTGTAGGAGAAAGGGACATTAACGCATAACTTGTTGAGAAAGGGGTAGAGTAATCATTGGTTGTAGGAGAAAGGGACATTTACGCATAACTTGTTGAGAACGGGGTAGAGTAATCATTGGTTGTAGGAGAAAGGGACATTTACGCATAACTTGTTGAGAACGGGGTAGAGTAATCATTGGTTGTAGGAGAAAGGGACATTTACGCATAACTTGTTGAGAACGGGGTAGAGTAATCATTGGTTGTAGGAGAAAGGGACATTTACGCATAACTTGTTGAGAACGGGGTAGAGTAATCATTGGTTGTAGGAGAAAGGGACATTTACGCATAACTTGTTGAGAACGGGGTAGAGTAATCATTGTCTGTAGGAGAAAGGGACATTTACGCATAACTTGTTGAGAACGGGGTAGAGTAATCATTGTCTGTAGGAGAAAGGGACATTTACGCATAACTTGCTGAGAACGGGGTAGAGTAATCATTGGTTGTAGGAGAAAGAGACAAATGAATAAGCGGGTTGAAGTGCATCAGGCAGACCGCCAAACAGAGAAACACAATGTGATGTTATATTTGTACAAGCAGACAGACAGACAGACAGACAGACAGACAGACAGACAGATAGACAGACAGAAAGACAAATAGATACAGTGTGGTGTTATACTTTTACAAGCAGACGGAGAGACAGACAAATTGTGGTGTTATACTTTACAGACAAATAACAAGATAGACAGACAGGAAGTCAGACACATTATGGTTGTATACTTTTACAGACAGACAGACAGACAGACAGACAGACAGACAGACAGACAGACAGACAGACAGACAGACAGACAGACAGACAGACAGACAGACAGACAGACAGATACAGTGTGGTGTTATACTTTTACAAGCAGACGGAGAGACAGACAAATTGTGGTGTTATACTTTACAGACAAATAACAAGATAGACAGACAGGAAGTCAGACACATTATGGTTGTATACTTTTACAGACAGACAGACAGACAGACAGACAGACAGACAGACAGACAGACAGACAGACAGACAGACAGACAGACAGACAGACAGACAGACAGACAGACAGACGATGGATGGATGGATGTGCGGGAGGACGGACGGACGGAAGGATCGGTGGGTGGTAGGGTGGGTGGGTAGACGGATATGCAGGCAAACAGACCGATACACAGATAGACAGATAGACAGACAGGTAAGTAGGTTGGTAGACAGATAGATAGGTAGGTAGCTAGGTAGGTAGAGAGAGGTATGGGTGGATGGATGGATGGATGAATTGACGGATGCACGGACAGACGTACGGACGGAGGGGCGGTGGGCGGGCTGACGGATGGATGGATGGATGGATGAATGGATGGATGGATGGATAAACAGACAAAAAGACACAATGTGGTGATATACTTTTACAAGCAGACTGAAAGACAAATTTTATTTTATACTTTTACAGTCAGACAGACTAAAGGACATATAGACAGACAGAAAGACATTCAGTCAGGCGTACATCCAAGCAAATGTAACCAGGTGCTAGAAATAAAATGAGGTGGAAAGTTAATTATGTTTGTGAACAGTCTGAAATTTCCCTACCTCAGAACTCCATGAATGAACTGATCGTGTGACGTTGCGTGGCCAGGATGAAAGGGAAAGCGAGCCTGGAATGTTTGCTCTCTCAATCACTTCAGTGAATGGGTTGAGTTTCGTTTTTTCTTAGCTTCATCCTTAATTCGAGTTTCTAGGCCATTCTGCAAGTGTGTGTCCAGGTGTAGTAGAAGATATACATTATTATTCTGTTGTTTTGATATGTTATGTATTTTATGTGTACCAGTAATATCCTGATGTAATGATGAGAGTAACTGTCGAACTGGGGAAATAGTAGCAGCTGTGTCCTATATAGGCAGAACGGAGATAAGTGTTGTGACGTAAATCTGCTCCGTTTGAGGACTTATTCTATCGAGCTGTTGACAAACTCGAGCTGACTGCTGCTTTCTTTGCATTCATTCATGGTTACGTCTGTAGGTAAATGACGGCGACAACGAAGTAGGAGGAGAAGAAGAAGTCTTTTTTACTCAATCTATCCAACTCTTCCTGGGTCGTCCTCTCGCTGTGTTTCCCTATATTCTTATCTAGAACACCCAAGCCGCTGGTTGATCTTGTTCCATTCTAGCTAAATGTCCAAACCATACTATCCGTACACTTGTTCTTCGTGTCTCATTTGTCTCTCTATCTTTCCTTGTTATTCCAGCTGCGTTTCTTCAACATGTCATCTCACATGATATGATTTTACGCCTGTTTGTTTCTAAGATTGTCCATGTTTAGCATTATTCTTCAATTATTACACTTTTTAAATTGCCGTTTTCTCGTCATCTTTGCTCATCGCTACATGTATTCGCTTGTTAAGATCTTCTGTGTTTTGTGTGTAGACACATTTGTATGTGTAGGTAGTTCATAATCCGGCTGAGGTTATATCGATTAGGGGTTAATTTATTGAATCTGCAATTTCATATTCGGAAATGGTTGTGACATAGAGGGTTCTTTTCAGGCTCAATGGGTAAAGGTTCAATTCCAGCTTAGGACTAGGCGTTTGTCCCAGAACTATTGATATCTGGTGATGTCACACGGGGCTGGGCGTTTGTCCCAGAACTATTGATATCTAGTGATGTCACACGGGGCTGGGCGTTTGTCCCAGAACTATTGATATCTAGTGATATCTCATGGGGCTGGACGTTTGTCCCAGAACTATTGATATCTAGTGATATCTCATGGGGCTGGGCGTTTGTCTCAGAACTATTGATATCTAGTGATATCTCATGGGGCTGGGCGTTTGTCTCAGAACTATTGATATCTAGTGATATCACACAGGACTGGGCGTTTGTCCCAGAACTATTGGTATCCAGTGATATCTCATGGGGCTGGGCGTTTGTCCCAGAACTATTGATATCTAGTGATATCTCATGGGGCTGGGCGTTTGTCCCAGAACTATTGATATCTAGTGATATCTCATGGGGCTGGTCGTTTGTCTCAGAACTATTGATATCTAGTGATATCAAATAGGACTGAGCGTTTGTACCGGAACTATTGATATCTAGTGATATCACATAAGACTGGGCGTTTGTCTCAGAACTATTAGTATCCAGTGATATCGCATTTCTCCCTGATCTACTCCTTAATCTCTTGGATACTGAGATCGGACTTGTAATCTTCTAGGATGAAAGATAACAACAGGATGCAAGATGCTCACGTTAAAAATGCCACTGCCAAGACTGTCCGAAATAGGACATGTCTATGCAAACTTTCTGACCTAGAGAAACAACATACGACATACCTAGGCAAACTTTCTGACCTAGAGAAACAACATACCACATACCTAGGCAAACATTTTGACCTAGAGAAACAACATACGACATGTGTAGGCAAACTTTTTGGCCTAGAGAAACAACATACGACATACTTAGGCAAACTTTCTGGCCTAGAGAAACAACCGTGGAAGTTAAACTCTATGGATCGAAATGGAATATTGCTTGGGTAGCAAATCCATTATGTGGAAAGTCTTAATCGAAAGCTCACTGTGTGGATGTCATCTGCAGACTGCATTCTTCTGGTTTCCGGAGGAACAGCCTATGGTGAACGGAAGGCCCAATATACGGAAGTGAGGCTAAGCAGCCATGTGCAGGACGTGACGATTCCTTGGGTGAGCCCAGTACCAGAGCGCTGTGTGATGGCTCTGCAAGTATGGAAGCCTCCTTGGATGGCGGGGAATGCCCATGGTCTGCCCCTGCCTTCCCTTGAGGGTTGACCAGGATGTCTTTGGCTGTTCTATATGGGCCAGCTAGGATGGGGGATAACACCACAACAGTGAGATTCAAACGTCCTAAGAAACCCCCGGGAAGGTTAACCCGGTCAACAAATGCCCGCAGAAGTCGGATGTGTCGGCCTAACGGCGCAAGAACGCAGCTCTGCTGTAAACAGGCACAACGCAGTCACATCCGAAAAAAACATCCGGATGAACGCAGAAGAAGAAGAAACTCTATGGATCACTGAGTGGACTAAAAAAAAAAAAAAAACAGCGATGTTCATACAATAGACAACATTGCAGTTATAGACACATTTCATACAAAAGACAACATTGCAGATACAGACAAATTGCATAGAAGAGACAACTTTGCAGTTATAGACAAATCTCCAACAAGAGACAACATTGCAATATAGACAAATTTCAAACAACAGACAACATTGCAGTATAGACACATTTCAAACAAAAAACAACATTGCAGCTATAGACAAATGCTATATAAGAGGCAACACTGCAGATATGGACACATTTCAACGGACGAAAGAAGAAAAACGAATTCCATAGCAGTAGGAAATCAGCTGGCTATAACACCGCTTCTCTTGAACAATTGTTAGGAAAGAGAAGGAAAAATAAAAAAAAACCTGCCCACGAGAAGATAGGGACCATTACCCAGGAAGGAATATGTCTAAAGAAAGCCAACCTCCCTTTAAAGTATGTCAAACTGTGTTCGAGTCCTCATTGAAGAACGTTTTGTTTAAACGGGCCTCCAGGTTGACACGTCCTTAAAATATGTGCCAGGAACTGTTTGGCGAAGGGAAGGCGACCGGGGTGTTATCAACTTTATCGCCCACTGAGTATCGGTTGATCTATACAAACTATAGTACCTGCACTACAAACGCAATACGTCCCATGTTATTGACCTTATCGCCCACTGAGTATCGATAGGTCTGTATAAACTATGAGACCTTCACTACAAACCTAATACGTCGTATGGCGTATACATGGGACCTTGCACTTTTTTGTTTTGCCTTTCGTTTGAACTCAAATGTAGTCCATATACGTGCTACTACTTCTGGTGCACTGGACTGATTTCTGAATGTGGATTAGCTTTCCCTATTACCAGTGTCCCCCGCCAACGAGCTAACCCGCACCGACTTCTGAAGTACCTGTAATTTACGTCCCCAACGCGTGTTCTTAAACTTCCGGTGTGTTAAACCCAAGGTAAGGGGATCATCCCCTTTACGGGAAAGTTGGACTAAAATGCTAACTTCTCGTTCTTGACTTGGGGACGTAAATTGCAAGTGTCTCTGAAATCAGAGTGGCTTCACCTGATGGCGAGAGACACCAAAAATTGGGAAACCTAATCCACACGCAAAATTCAGCCCACGGGTTCTAGAAGTAGGGTTTGTGCACTACGCTTGAGTTGGAAGCGAGCTAGCTCAATAAATAAATAAATAAATAAATAAATAAATAAATAAATAAATAAAACATTCAGAAAAAAAGATGTTGATTTTTTTGACAAACAGCACCTCTTCTTCTAATGCGTGGACTCTATCTGAGAGGGGAGATCCGTGCCATTTGCATATCTAAGCCTTGGAATTGGATTTCTACCAATTATGAACGGATCAAACGTGTCTCTGGTCTCAACATGTGAAGTTTCTCATTAAATTGTGTGCACATATATTGAACAGATACGGGGAGAGAATGCAGTCTTGTATTGCGCCCCTTTACACCTCAAACTAGTTTGATGTTTCAGCGGTTACGCTGACAGCTGCTTGCTGATCATGATCTCATGATTCAAATGAGTGTGTCAAATGTGCTGGAAACCACACAACTCTCATGATGCTCCACAATCCTGTGCTCAACATAGTCTAAGTCTTTACTGTAGTCTGTGGAGCAAGTAAAGATCCACATTGTGCATTCTGCATTTCTCAAAGACGGTTCTCTTGCTGAAGATAAACTCCCCGACGCCCCGTCCGTACCAGATACCTGTCTGTGCTTTTTGTAATTCATATTCTAACGCATAGTTCAACTTCCTGTCAAATCTCTTAATTGATACAGTTATTGCATCATAGGTTCGAGCTTAAAGAGGTAACGTAACAACCTTAAGTTAGTGATTCAAATCCACCGCGGAATAAGCACAACACGAGACTTCTGATCATCAGAAGCGTGCCCCCTTCCCGGAATGTAGATTATTATAAATAAAGGCTAGGACACAGATTGATACCACTATCATTAATTTGTGACATCATTGGAAAAATATGTTGCACTGTGTTGTCAAGCCTGTGGCTCAGTACATCCGATTTCGACCAGCATGCATTTGTAGGGGTTTACTTTCGCTTAGTCTATCCCCAGTCTGCCGGTCTCCCAGGCCTAGGTGTTAACGACTTTCTCCATAATCTCGTATATTCACGTGGGTAACGCAGCTGCGAGAGATTCGGTAGCGGACCGCGTTACGTTGGTTACTTACGGGGGTTTGTGAGCCGATCGCTCAGAAAACAGTGGCAACCGACTGAGCGGAATCTTGCCAAGACATCAACAGCAGCTAAAAAAATGCTGGTGTTGACTGCAATGTCCTGTAAAGGATATGAGGAAAAAAAACATCCCGTCTACCTACAAGGCAGCAGGTGTGTGTATCGCATCCTCTGAACCCTACCCTTTGACCCGTCCGACATGGAAGACCCTGCCAGTAGCTGCGCAACCGTCGGCAAAGCTCTTGGGGTCGTTGGAACACGCACACCCCTATAATACCACAAGATGGATACACAGGAGATGGGTATCATTGAGTTGAACTATTCTGACAGTTCAGAGGTCAGGCAGCACCTGCAGCAGTGTAACATGGCAAGAATTACCAAAGTTAAGGTGACAAAAGGCACAAGAGTGGACCGGCCGCCCGGAGACATTATCACCATTGCAAGACCTCAAATATTTCTTGAGCAAGTAGTTCTACATCTCAGAATCAACAAACCGCCATGGAAGCATGTAGGCGAATCAGCAAATCCCAAAGTCAAGCAGAGTGTAGATTCAGGATCAAATGTACGCCGTGTTTGCGTAGAACTGCAAGTTACAATGGCGACTTATTACACCAGCCAAATACTGCAATGTTAAAATGGCTGAAAGTCAGGTAGGAAGGCGTGTTGGACACAAACAGGAGCTGTAACTCTAATGTTGACAAATGGAAGAGAAAATAAGTACACGAAAAGTGGCATGTGTACATTTATATTTCTTTCTATGAAAAAGAAATCGATAATCATGCTGTCCATCTTCTTGGAGTCAATCAACGGGGAATTGTGTACAACGATCTGTCTTGTGCTTCCGGGAAACATTTCTATCATCCCGATGATTTGAAATAGAATAAGGGGTTAACTATTGCCCATCTTGTACATTGGTCACCACAATTCATAGTTGGGATGGCGACAGATACCAGAAAGAAAGGCTACAGAGCCCTAAGTCGACTGGAAGATGAGTAGGTAAGTAGGTAGGTTGGTAGTTAGTTAAGTAGTGCGTGGGTAAGTAAGTTAGGTGCGCAGGTTGGTAGGTAGGCATGTAGGCAGAGAAAAAACAACAACTGACAAATAGATAAATAAACCGTCATAAAAAAGACAGACTGACTGACAGGCAGACAGACATTCAGTCAGGAATGCGGGCGGACGGATGGATGGATGGATTAAGAGACAGACAGGCATTCGTAAGTATTGGCAACTATGAAAAGAAGACAAACCGCCGCCATTACCGATAACTGACAGGTCGGGTGCAGTCACTGGCGACCATGACGCTCCAACCCAGTCTGCTATCTATCATTACAACGGTTGTGATATTACGTTTACTATCATGTATTGTTCATACGATTGCATTTTCAACATAAAATCACCCACCCATCCCCCTTCCCAGTCTTCATTTGCTTCTCCCCCATACAATTTTCTCCTACAAAAAGAAAGTATATAGTTTTGTTTCAATCCCGCTTCATTTTTTGAAATCATAATCCTGTGCCATGCCAGCTGGCGTAGGCGATAACCGCAGTTCTGAGATCTCCTTCTTGATATTCTGAATCAATTATATTCATGATATTCCTCTCTGTCACCGGCGAGGTCCAACCAATATCAGTTATGTCCATCTGCCTATGCCTCTTCTGCCTTTCATCTTTCCTGTGGTCACGAATTTGTCCAACGCCTTTCTTCTCACGACGTGGCAAAAGAATATCGTTTATCGCCTTCTTACATTTGTGTATACAGTTTTACTTGCATTACCCTATTCCAGGCGCTCGTTGTTTGTGTCTCTGGCAGTCTAAGATACTTTCAACATACATTTCAGACACCACGTCTGCTTTCCTGTATGCATCATTGAAATATTGTTGATATATTTTTGACATATAGTTGATATTTTGTTGATATATATATATATATATATATATATATATATATATATATATATATATATATATATATATATATATATATATATATATATATATATCACTCATTGGCACCTTGCCGTCTTGACAGACGATAGTTTGTGCTTTAAAAAGGCATAATAACTTTTAACTATGGCGGTAGCGAGTGTGACTGATAAGGCCAATTTGCGCTGTAAATGTCCGTTCACAGTGGGTGCATGTGAACACGTGGTCATTTCCACCATCTTACGTCTCAAACGCTTGGTGTGTGACTTTTCTGCAATAATTTTCTCCTTTGACTTTATTCCATTTCTGATATTTGCCCTCCGTGCAACACGTTCAGCGGCGACTTGCTCCCAATGTGCATTATCAATGCCTGTATCAATCATGTCCCGCTTACACACATCTTTGTATCGTAGTAGAGGCCGACCCTGAGATCTCTTACCCATCTGTAATTCACCAAAAAAGATATCCTTTGGTATTCTACCATCATCCATCCTCCTAAGATGTCCTATCCATCTAAGTCTACGAAGACTGAGCATGGAATAAACTGTCACACAACCTGATCTTTCCAATACTTCAGTATTTGTGATTTTGTCTTGCCACTTAATACCAAGAATTCTTCGCAGACACCGCATATGAAAGCTGTTTAAATTGTTCTCTTGGTGTGAGTAAGTTGTCCAGGTTTCACTGCCATAGAGAAGAGTACTAAGGACACAGGCTTGATAGACAAGGACTTTTGTTTTGGCAGTAAGCTTCCTGTTCTCCCAGACTCTTTTTCTTAACCTGTTCATTGTTGTTGCTGCCTTACCAATCCGGATGTTGATTTCCTGATCTAGGGATAATTTGCTATTTACCACTGATCCTAGATATGTAAAATGGTCTACTATCTCTAGTTCGGCGTCGTCAATAAAGATTGATGGTACCCCATGTGCACCTTGTGACATAATCTGTGTCTTCTTTTTGCTAATTGTTAAACCAAATTCAGAACAAGCATTGGAGAATGCAGATAGTAGACATTGCAATTCTTCCTCAGAGTGGGTCGTAACTGCAGGATCATCTGCAAAAAGCAACTCTCTGATCAGTACCCTCCTAATTTTGGTCTTAGCCTTCAATCTCTGAGCATTGTAGAGGCCGCCATCTGAGCGCGAGTGAATGTATATACCACCATCCTGATCACGAAATGCATATTTCAGTAGAAGTGAAAAGTATATTCCAAAGAGGGTGGGAGCTAGTACACAACCTTGCTTAACTCCACTCTTGATTTCAAATTCTTCAGAAGTTGCACCATCAAACTTGATTATACCCTTCATGCCTGTGTGGAACGATTCCACAATGGACAGAAGAGTTGGTGGGCAGCCAATCTTCTTTAGTGCCTTGAACAGACCCTCACGACTGACCAAATCAAATGCCTTTGTGAGGTCGATGAAGGCAATAAACAGTGGTTGATTCTGTTCACGGCATTTTTCTTGCATTTGTCGCAATGAGAATATCATATCAGTGGTAGACCGGTTCTGTCGAAAGCCACACTGTGATTCGGGGTAGACTTGATCTCCTAGGACTTGAAGTCTGCGCAGAACAATTCTGGCAAATACTTTTCCAACAATACACAGAAGTGAGATACCCCTATAGTTGTTGCAGTCGCTCCGATCGCCCTTGTTCTTGTACAGTGTTATGATGCTTGAATCTTTGAAATCCTGTGGGACTTGTCCTTCACGCCAGCATAGCTCTATTAGCTGGTGGATCTGTATAGTGAGTGTGTCTTGCCCACTCCTGATAACCTCTATTGGAATCCCATCCTTACCTGGAGCCTTGCCAGATGCAAGTTCATTTATAGCACACTTAACTTCTGTTATGGTGGGAAGTGTGTCCAGGTGGTCAAGAGTTGGTAGAGCCTCTATGGCGTTGAGGGCATTATCCGCTAGTTTGGTCTCACTTGAGTAAAGCTCCAAATAGTGCTCTACCCATCTGTCCATCTGCTGTTTCTTATCAGTGATGACTTCTCCAGTCAAGGTTTTCAATGGTGCACTTCTTTTGATCACTGGACCACAGGCTTTCTTTATTCCTTCATACATGCTTCTTATGTCTCCCTTATCACTTGCGATTTGAATGGACTCACATAACTTGATCCAATAATCATTTGCACACTGCCTGGCAGCCTTTTGCACATCCTTCCTAGCTTGCCTTAGCTCACTCAGAGTGTTACGCGTTGGTCTTTCCTTGTTTCTTAAGAGAGCTTTCTTCTTCTTATCAATCAAGGGCTGCAGAGTCTCGCTGTTGGCCGCAAACCAGTCCTGCCTCTTATGATCCACAGTGCCGTAAACCCTTACGGCAGTTTTACAAAGAGTTTCCTTAATTTGACCCCACTTTTCATTTACTGTACAATTTTCTGGTGTATCAGTGAAAGCGTCTTCAAGTTGCTGTTGAAACTGAAAGCACTTTTCAGGATCATGAGTGTTAATAATATTAATCCTGGGGCTAGATTTGTGTTTAGCTGTGTAGATTCTCTTTGGTCTCAGTCTAACCCTTGCAACAACCAAAGAATGATCCGTATCACAGTCAGCACTGTGGTAACTACGAGTCAATGATATATGGTTCAGATGTTGTCTCCGTGTGATGATGAAGTCCAGCTGGTGCCAATGGCCGGATCTTGGATGTTTCCATGTGACCTTATGCATCTCTTTTGTTTTAAAAAAAGAGTTTGTAATACATAGGTCATTACTGGTGCAATGCTCCAGCAGCCTTTGCCCATTTTCATTCATGCGACCGATGTTGTATTTTCCAAGGCACACTGGCCATGAACTCGAGTCCTTGCCCACACGAGCATTGAAATCACCGAGCATATAAATGTAGTCGGATTTTGGAACTGCCTTAATCACAGAGTCTAACTCCTCATAGAACAAATCCTTCACATCATCAGAGGAATCGAGTGTCGGTGCATATGCAGTAATAATGGTGGCAAACCCACAAGAGGTTGCCAAGCGCAGGGATAATAGTCTTTCATTTCCTCCTGCTGGAATTTCAATCATTCCCAGTAGCGAATTCTTCACTGCAAAGCCCACACCGTGTTGCCTTTTTTCTGCCTGCCCTTTACCCTTCCAGAAAAAGGTGTAGTTGTTTTCCCTGAGTGACCCTTCCTCAGCGAGGCGAGTCTCCTGCAGGCCAGCAATATCAATGTTAAGACGATTGAGTTCGGCATCAATCACAGCCGTTTTTCTCACATCGTCAATATTGGTCAAGTCAGTGGAAAATCCTGGACACATGGTTCTCACGTTCCAGGTTGCAAGCCGTAGCTTGAGGTTTCTATTTATATTTTTGTTTGTACCTGGTGCATTGGTTTTACAGCCTGCGATTCAGATTTTGTCCTAGCCCCAAGCACCCATTGAAGCAGGCAGGCTGTGGCGGATCAGCACCCAATTGGCTGGGGGCTGCCCAGCTTGAGGCGGGCGGTAGCTGATCAGTGACACCTATAGGTGTCTCCCACCGTCAGAGGCAACGCGTGGCGCCCCATGTCTACGCCAACTGACAAGGACTTATAACCCGTAACAGTTGCCTCTCGCTTTGATTCCGAGACCAGTTAAGACCAGGGATGGAGTTATTGCCTCTCCATAGCACAAAGCCTGGGCTAAAATATAGAGATCATGTGTTGCCCATGCAGTATGATCCCTCTCTCGGCCTGCCTAGTTCACTCCAGAGGAAAGGTAACACCCCTACATCTGAAACAAGACAAGCTGCAGAAGCTGCCGGATCAGCAAAGCAATGCTCTAACTGTCCGCCTGTCGGAGCTTCGATCCTAGACCAGTCGCCAACCAAGGCTTAGGGCCTGGTCTGCCCTGCCATGACAATTTTGTCTTTAGCTTGCATTTCCTCGCACCAGGGTAAGGCGTGTACCCTCCCAATTGCGCTCTTCCGCCCGAAGCCGTTGGCACAATGTGGGGTGTCGGGTTTGGTAAGCGCCGCCCAACGCTCGGCGCTAATAGAAACCAGGTAGTACCGTCTACTGTTATACGGTAGCTCAGTCATATCTGACTAAGACCTGACTGAAATATATATATATATATATATATATATATATATATATATATATATATATATATATATATATATATATATATATATATATATTGTCAATAAATAGTGTTGATATATCGTTGATAAAAAGTGTTGATATATTGTTGATAAATTGTTGATATATTGTTGATATATCCTGTTATATATATTGTTGATATATGTTGTTGACATATTTTTAATATATTGTATTTATATAAGTTTATTTTTATTGGTGATATACTTTTGACATATTTTTAATATATTGTTGCTGTATTGGTGATATACTGTTGATATATTGTTAATATATAATGTTGGTATATTGTTGATATATAGTGTTGATATATTGTTTGTATATTGTTTATATAGTGTTGATATATATTGTTGATATATACTGTTGATATATTGTTGATATATATATATTGTTGATATATTGTTGTCCGTAAAGTCACCTTCATCTTCGTCCCGGGACATGCGGGAGTCGAGGGAAATGAACGAGCTGATAAACTGGCTGGCTCTGCACCCCCTGTAGATGGCCAGCCCATGGATCGTGCCGATTTTATTAACGTCCTTAAAGATATGACGAGAACAGTCTTGGTATATTGTTTATATAGTGTTAATAAATTGTCGTTATATTGTTATTACATATTGTTGATATATTTCTTGCGCACTGTTTATATATATCATCATCATCATCATCATCATCATCATCATCATCATCATCATCATCATCATCATTAGCACCTTGCCAAACAACTTTCCTCGGTCATGTGATGAGAAGAGAGGCATTGGAGAACATCGTGACAACTGGAAAGATCGAGGGGAAGAGAGGCAGAGGTAGACCAAGAGAAGTGATGCTGGATGGATTGAGACGGTGGCATGGAGGAATATCAGCAGCAGAGATGATCCAGAAAACAAAAGACCGAGATCTATGGAGAGCCATGAACGCCTACGCCAGCCGGCACGGCACTTGATGATGATGAGACAATAACTTTAATAAGGAAAAATCCCAACTGCACCTCCCCGCGGTAGAGGATGGAAACACACTACGGTGTGGCTAACACAGCTCTGGGGACCGAGTATCCACCGGAATAAGTGGACAACTCTGCAGCTGAGCAGAGCAGGGCACTCACTTGTCCTTACAGTCGGAAATGGCTGTCAAAGGCAGAGGTAAAAGACCACCATTCTGATGTGCAAGTCAAGGGAAACCACAAAATTATCTTCCCAAGATTTCATGGCAAAACACATTTCAGAGGTAGTGAACGACATTAATGGCTGTCTTAGGACATCCTCACCAGATTGGGACAGCCATGAGCCACAGGTGACACCAGACCGTCATCCAGCTATTGATGATAAAACCATCATCAGCAGAGTTGATCCAGAACACTAAAAGTCGAGATCTGTGGAGAGCCATGAACGCGTACGCTAGCTGGCAGGGCACTTGAGGATGATGATGAGGCTGATACTGATGATGATAATGATGATGATGATGATAATGATGATGATGATGATGATATTGTTGATGTACTGTTGTAGCACTTTTGCATTATTCGCCACCAATACTGAGTCATGTATATAGCGTATGACTATATACCACAGACTGAACTAAAAAAAAAAAAAACCAACAATTAAATCATTCAAGATACAACATTGCAGTTACAGACAATTGTCAAGCAAACGACAGAAGAAGAAGAAAATAAAAAGAAATACATGTTTATATAGATGTGATGAGAGAGGTAGTCACACAAACAGTTGCCAACAATCGTAGGTGTACTATTTTATTGTTTTCACATGCGGGCTGGTGATAGGCGTGACACTATAAGAGCGCAATATATTCTTGTCAACATATTATGATACGAAGTGACCAGCTCAACATTTCTCAACATTTTTCCTGTCTGCAGCTCAGTACAACGTTGAATAAGAAAGACCTCCCGCGACATTTCCCGCCCAGCAGGGGTGCCACTGAAGATCAGATCTCTTTGATTTGGCTTTTACCGCCACCTGCCAAAACTGGCCACATTTCTGTTATTCCATTCTCAATTTTGACTGGACCCCCAGTGAAGATGCGGCGACCCGTAGCAGTTCGTCTGTTGTCAGCTCTGACTTCCTGCGGTGACAGAATGTCAAAATCTAGTTGGGTGGTCCTTCCTGGACCTAATCTACCAGTTAATGAATAAGATTTAAAAGACATATTCTCTTTCCGCGGAAATATAGCCCGAATTCTGATGTGACGCCAGCTTATAGAAAATTCTGTAACTTAATCAGGAAGACACATTAAGGGATGACCAAAGCAATAGGATTTAAGGTGTTCATTCGGCGCGGTATCAAGACGTGTTTATCGTTGTGGCCTAGCCGTCATGTCAATCATGAGAACACAAAAGTGATTTTCTTTTGTGAGGCACCTCTGGCCAGATCAAGACCAGGAGACACGTGACAGACCAGACTGCGAAATACCAGGGTGGCAGTTGGTAATTTGTGGTTAATGCACCGATCCTGCAGAGTTTTTGAACCCGATGTCGGGATTTCCCAGCGCCGAATTAGTGGCACGATTACACTGTCCTGTAGGGGATTCCTGAGAGATGTGATCGCCCAGTGGATAGCTCGCTTGCCTACTGGCCCGGTGCTCTTGTGTTCGAATACTTTGGAAACACAAATGTTTTTGTTTATTTTCCTTGATATTATACCTTGGCAGCAAATCGCCGCTGATCGCGTTGCGTGGTGGGCAAAGATCAGGAAAGGAATACAAAGTAAAAACTATTACATATAGGTCAGACACTGAGTGTGTGAGACGGTAGGTTGTGCGGGATGGTGGAAATGACCATATGTTCACATGCATTAATTGTTGATGACCATTTACCGAACGAATTGATCTAATCAGTCACAAGTTGGGCCTAAGTTGGGTAACCGGAAATGTAATGGGAATTAAAGAACGCTGTCGTGTTACTGGCCACGTCACTCACCCAGTGCCGATTAAAAAATGTTTTGCATATCCTTTACAGGACATCGCTGTCAGCATCAGCATATTTCAGCTGATTGTTGATTTCTTGGCAAGATTACGCTCAGTAGTTTGCCATTGCTTTCTGAGCGACCGGCTCCATACTCTCATAAGTCACTGGCGCGACTCGAACCGCTTCCAGTTCTCGTGCGCTCATATCAACCGCGAGAGTATTCGGGGTTACGGAGAAAACTGCTAACGCCTCGACCAGGGAGACCGGCCCAGTGCCGATTGGCCAATACAAAACAC
The DNA here is from genome assembly GCA_963921405.1 of Cepaea hortensis. Lineage (NCBI taxonomy): Eukaryota > Metazoa > Mollusca > Gastropoda > Stylommatophora > Helicidae > Cepaea > Cepaea hortensis. The sequence goes on along the minus strand of OY992886.1, from coordinate 4,876,709 downwards.
GAGACAAGCGTCTTAGCAGGACTTCGCACTCACACCCAGCCCCTATTGGCTGTCTGTGATTCTCTATGCAAGCTTACCTTCAGTAGTTTGCCATTAGAGATCGACGTGGCCGAGACTTTTAACGTGCCTGGGCTGAAATGTAACGTGCGCTGATGGCGAGATAGAGGGTTCATTCTACACACCGGTCAGCTGGACGTCAGCGTCGACGACTTATTCAGAAAGCGATGGCAAGCTACTGAAAAATGCCTAGGAAATCAACATTGGGTTGTATGGAAAATCCTGCAAAGGACATGCAACATTGTAGTTGCCATGGCTTTCTGAACCGGAAGTCCACAGTAAAGTTCAATTAACTGGCATGTGGAACGAACCCACTGCCCTGCCGTCAATCGAGACAGTGTAAACGTGTTATACCTCTCCGCCTGGCTGACTTCCACATTCTAAACCTAAAGTTCGGTGGTAGTCTTATACAATTGTTTCTGTGATGTGATGGCGGTATCACATTTTGTAGGCCTAGCGCAAGGAGGAAGAACGGCCAATCTTTCTCTCACTTGACAAGCGATGAGTCCAAGCGTCGACCACGCCTCCGACCGGGCTCATCACATGACCAGTGGAGTGGACCTCCATGCACTGAACATGAAATATATTATGCGGAGGGATAGCGTGCCGGAGACTTACTGGAGTGAACTCTTGTTACGCGGCACTATTTTCTTTAATGACGTGTTCAGAGGTCGACGTGGCTGAAAGGATAAGAGAGCTAGCTTTTAAACTTCCGGTGCGCATATGTCGAGGTAGACGGTACAACCCGTATATCGGCTTCGTGCCGAGTGGCTTGCTTCGCTTCGGAGGTCGCGGGTGGCAAGCATCGTCTGGATATTTTCTCCGGGGCATGCCGGCGTGCTGGGGAATGAACAGACAGACAGATTGGCTGGCTCTGCAGAACTTGGTGGGAGCACGTGTACACCTCGGAGGAGCAAATGGATCACCATGGTCTGGCAAGAATGAGACAGCGTGGAGTGGCGAGGGGATCTGGCCGATGCTCGGCGCTTGGAGGAAAGGAGGGGCGCACGTGTAATCAGATTGCTACTGGTGCTATTGGGGTTGGAACTCTTCGCTGGCTTCTGAGGATGGGGACGGAGCGCTTATGGGAATGCCCCGAATGCTGTGATGTCGGTTCCTAAATCAATCAATTAATCAAAAACCCCTATATTGGCATTAAGTTAGCTTTAAACGGTGACTTCTCGTTCTGAAAGCAATCGCAAACTCCTCATCATTATCCAGTGCCTGGCAGGCTGGCGTGGGCGATCATGCCTCTCCACAAATTACGATCTCTGACGTAAAGGATCATTTAGTGTGTTGGCTCCCTTTCGTGCCATGACACAAGACTGTCAAGAATTTTCTTACACTGTATTTCTCTATCTCTCTTTCCGTTCGAAGCATGATTATCTTTGGAAAATACAACGATGGTTTCCCCTTGCCTTCCGCCGGTTTGTGTATGGTTTACTCCACTAGTCTTTATCTAAAGAGACAGATCCTACAAGGCAGCAGGAGAAAGAGGTTATATATGGCGCCTCTTACCCGCTGATGGCCACGTGAGAGTTTTGAGGTATTTTATAGAGATAGCTGCCCCACCAACTAACTCGCCTTCTCTCAGTGATCACCGCCTGTGTTGAGGTATTTTATAGAGATAGCTGCCCCACCAACTAACTCGCCTCCTCTCAGTGATCACCGCCTGTGTTGCCCCACGGCAGCTTATTCAACATTTTCACAGCTAACATCTAGACAAAATATCTACAAGCCAATCCACCATCCGTCATCCTGTGGACGCGCCTAGCAATAGGACAGGCTCCTGCCCCAAGTTAAATCGTAAAATTGTCTAGAAAGTCAACCGTTGGTTGATGGCAGCGTCCGTCAAGATACATGGAACATTTATTTAGTTGATTGAAACAATCTGCAATCAACATGCCCTGCCCTTGAAGTTGCCATCCGTTGTGTATTTTAATTGGTTGTGCAATCGTCTGCAGATGCATCTGTTTAACCAAGATTGTGTGGGTGAAGGTCACAAGGCCGATCTCTAAACGAACGAACATCATTTTCAGGGGGTTATTTATACATTGGGCACGGCGGCTCGTCTTAAATTCGGCGCTTCTAATCTCTCATCTGTCGCACATCAATTACATATCCTGAATGTTATATTTACAGTGGGGGAAAATGCAAAATGAATGCTGTAAACATAAACCAAACATACACAATTCATATATCAATGTTATGACTCAGTTCAAATATGCGAAACGACACCAACAGATGAAATGAACACAAAGACAGCTAATCAGACGGACTCAAGGAAGCGAAAATACGCAGCCATATCTACGCAGCCGGTCTCCCTGGCCAAGCGGTTAACGACATTGTTCGTAATCCCGTATATCCACATGGGGAAAACAGCAGCTGCGAGAATCGGCAGCGGTTCGCGTCGTGCTGGTAACTTACGGGGGGTATGTGACCTGGTCGTTTAGGAAGCAGTGGCAAACTACTGAACGTAAAACTTAACTAATACATCAATCAATCAATCAATCAGGTGCCGTCTCCGCAATGAAGGTTGGCTGCAATGGATCTCCAACACTGTCTGTCTCTCGTCTTGACTGTACATTCTGTCAGGCTGATGTTCGTCCATCTCTTGATGTTATCCTCCCACTTGTATCGTTGTCTACCTCTTGCTCGCTTGCCCTCAACCAAACATCATCAGCAGCTGAAAAGTGATGGTGTTGATTGCAATGTCCTGTAATGGATATGCCACATTAAAAGAAAATATCTACGCAAGAGAAACAGATACAGCTTAAGGACCCCAAATATAACCAATGGAGAATTCGACGGTCGAACAGGGCCGGCATATCTTCTCTCATACATTTCATTAGACAGGCAGGCATACAGGCAGGCACAT